>JAVJIF010024825.1:0-18297 GCA_038442645.1 Agave tequilana | reverse complement strand
ATACATATGCCGCGGTACTAAAATATCAAAATAAATGAATAATTTAGTAAACTATATGAAATTAATTAAACTTAAATTAAATACTATTTTCACAAAAGTAAAGATTACCTCAACTTTTCTAGTAAAAAATTTAAATTATATGAAATTAATTATATGAAATTTAGGCTTGACTCGGCCTTGGACTCGGGACGGACCCCGCCTCGACTCGGGTGACTAGACCGAGCTGACTCCGAGTCATACAAAACAATGCAATAGGTTGACTCTTGATCCGGTCTCGGAACAGGGAAGGCCGTTCCGGTTCTGAATTAGTCGAGTCGGAATCGAAACGGTCGAGTTTTTGAACCTTGTGCCGTTCTTCTTTGCTTTTATAGTTTCATATCACTCTTCATCATCTCAATCATGTTTTTTTTAATTTGATGTATAATCTATTCATCGTGCATGACTTAGGTGTTGCAGAATTAGGTCGTATGAATATGCAATCCATTCATTATTTTGCTTACATGGATACAAATGTTGAGTTTGTAGATGCAAAAATACAGAGATGTATATCCAGAACATGAAAGTGATATGCTTATGTCAAGATCTACTCCACTGAAATTATCAATTAGATAAGCATATACATGTATCATCACAAAATTTTATATTTTACTCACTGATACATACACACGAGATAACAATAGGTACCCAAGAAAAAATACCCCAATAAAAAATCCCCCCCCCCCCCTTTTCAGTTTGATAGTGTTTAAGAAAATAAGTCATACATAAAATTCTACCCGATGTTCCCATAGAAAAGACCTTAGAAGTTTTATCTGGAAAGATGTTTATAAGAAGATCCATGAAGAAAATCCCCCTTCAGAAAGATCCCAAAGGTAGCACACTAGAACTAAGACACGGAAAAAGTATGGGAACAGAGTACAAAAATCTAAAATCAGATATACTCATCCCAAGTGAAAAATCCTAGAGAGAATAAAAAAAGATAAATACCATAAATTTGAGATCTATATATCAATCACGAGAGTAAGTCTTCTGAACCCCGCAGTACAAATTAGTAATAGTTCAGGAAAATAAGACTAATGGCCAAAGAACCTGACAATCCAAAATTAACTGCTAATATTAACATGGTCACAAATTTGAATTAAGCCCTTATTTTTAAAATAATTTTAAACACACTCCCCAAAAAAATATTAGCAAAACAACTGACCTCTGACATGGTCGCAGCACGCTACGTCAGCCCAACGGTCGACTCCATCGCCAGCGTGCGTATCGCTGGTGTTGTATGTTTTGATATATTTCCAGGGTTGACAACCCCAGATAATTTTTTTTTTTTTTTTTTACTTTTCAACAATCTCCGGGTTGGCAACCCCAGAGTTCAAAGACCAACAAAAAAAAATACAAGCTTGTGATTATTTTACAAGCTTGTGATTATTATTATTTTTTTTTTGGTCTCAAGGAACTCCGGCCTGCCAAGGCCGGAGTTCTCACAAGCTTTGATTTTTTTTTTTTGGTCTAAGGGAACCTCAACCTTGGCAATTTTATTTTGCCAGTCATTGAACTCCGGGCTTGCCAACCCTAGAGTTTGTTGAAAAGTCAAAAAATAATATTTTTTTCCCAGGGTTGTCAACCCCGGAGTTTTTTTCAACATACATCACGAGCAAGACACGTCACACTAGTGTTGCGAGTCGACGACCGACCGACGTGACGTGTCAGAGGTCGGTTTTACTAATTATGAGAATCCAGTTTTAAAATTATTTTTAAAATGGGGACTTAATTCAAAAATTGTCCTATTAACATCCATGCATTCTCAAATAAACAAACGCTAATCTCTCTCACCATCAAACTACAAGAACCAAAGTTACCAACACTGACCAAAAACATCAACTACGAAAATTCAAAATACGAAATTTGATTATCGCAGTCTCAGACATAAGGAGATCATGGTATGCAACAATTATCATCAAATAAACAATAAGACCAGAACAATGAGTGTTACTATAGTTTTCTTAGAAGAATCATAGATCGATCCATTATCCAGGATACTAAAACAAATCTGTAGAAATCAAAATCACATTACATGAACATCAGATTGACTTGCAATTGTTAAACCCTAGATCTACCACAAGTAAAGCAGTTATTAAAAAAATATCCAGAATAAGTCAAAAGCATTAATTTCCGAACCAGTCGAGAGTGATAGATCGACACGTCAGTAAATAAACCCTAGATCTACACTAGATCAAGGCAAAACCTACAGAAATCATGAGCCTAAACAGAGATTCATCGAGATCGAGAGAGAATCGCAATACCTGGCTGAACTTGAGAGCGTGCTGCTCTCCGGCGGCGAGCTGGAGCGATCCGCTGACGAAGACGAGGACGCCGCCGGCGGGGCCTGAGGGCTGGCAGTCTATGGTGGAGACGTTGTGGAGGCACTGCTGGAACGGCAGGCTCGTCAGCTTCTGGACGATCGCCTGCGATCCCTGGATCTTGGCGCCTTCGAAGGTCAGCATCGAGTTGTCTTGGTACAGATTGCCGAGGGAAGCTCGGTTCGAGTCGAAGGTGCGGTAGTAGTGCTCGACGAAGGCCTTGGCAACGGCATCGGGATCCATTGAGTTGAGATCTAGATTTCTAAGCTTTTTGGTTTTAGGGGAGCGATGGAGAAACCCTAGGAATTTGATCTTTGGGAGCTGAAATTTTCTTTTTGGGAGAAACGAAGGGGAGATAATTATATAGGGGGAGAGGAGCTGTTGAGAGGAAAAATGGATGCGGGTGATGATGCTAAATGCACACCGAATAATAATGTGTGAACTCACACGCTCTGTTTTAGTTCATTCTACAACAAGAATAAACAGAATTTTGAAAATATTTAGTGAATTATGATTTGTGAATATAGAATAATTTAACTAGATTTTGGGTATCAAAATTTAAATCAATATACCGTCGCTGTCAGTAGAAAACGAACTGATCGGTCAAGAAAAGATGAGGGAGAGTAAGACGGAGAGGAAGAAGGAGAGGAGCTGAGAGAGGAAGAAAAGAAGAGAATCGACGTTGCTCTTCTCTTCTCTTGAGAATGAAGATGGACGGCGGCGACGACGAGAATTTTTATACGAGTTACGAGAGAAATTTTTTTTTCGATGGGTTTTAAATAAACTAACAAACTGCTCACCGATCAGTCAGGAGGAAGATGAAAGGGACAAATGAAGAAGGAAGAGGAAGAAGGACAGGTAGCTGAGAGAAAAAAAGAAAAAGGGGTCAACGCTGCTTTCTCTCTCACAGATGAAGACGGACAGATGCATAGAAAAAGTTTTTATATGAATCACGGGAGAAAAAACCTCTGTTCAGTCTATTTTGATAAGTAGTTTTTCTGTAAAGATTTAAAAATAAAAATAAAACAAAAAGATGAAATAAAAGGAATAAGTAGAAGAAAATAGAAGAAAAGCAAAAGAGAAACAATTTCTACAAAATACTGGATTACCATTTGCGGTGAAACCGAGCGGCGAAAAGGAGGGAGAGAGGAGAGGAAGAAGGAGTTGGAAGATGAGAGAGAGGAGAGGAAAGAGGGGTTTTGGGGGGCTCTCAGGTCTCTTTTTTGGAGAACAGTTGGACGAGACAAACCTCACTTCGCTCAATTTGATAAATACATTAATTTTATTCTTTAAAAAAAGATTTTTCTTTCTTTATTAGTTTCAGATTATAGAATTTTCTACTTTATTAGAATATTACTTTTTTAAGAAAAGATATGAATCTCTCTCTCTCTCACGCACACATGCTGATACACACTTTTGGACTTTCTCGACCATAATTTGAGCATTACATATAAATGTTTATTCACGAACTCCACACTCCTGTCAAAACTTTATTGCATCCATATCAAGTTTTAAAGCTACAACTCAGGGCCTGTTTGTTTCGTTACAAAACGTCGCAAGTCGTAAGTCGTAAAATGAGAATGGAAAAAGTGAACTGTAGCAGAGAAAATATATTGTGTTTTACGGTGTTTGGTTGATAAAGTGAAGTGTAAATGGAAAAGTATATTGTGTTTTACGGTGTTTGATTGATAAAGTGAAAGTGTAAATGGTAAAGTATATTGTGTTTTACGGTGTTTGGTTGGTAATGTAAAAGTGTAAGTGGAAAAATTGACCACAAAATTAACTGTAGCAGTGATTTAAATATTATAAATACTATTAAATTAAATCTACTATTGCAAATTAAATTGTATTAATAAATTTGAGATAAAAAATTAATAATCTTAATATTTTATTTATAACAATAATATTAATAAATATTAGTATAAATAGTAAAATATTACTAAAATATTAACTAAATAAATAATATAAAATTTTAAGAAAATCTAAAGAACATTAATAAAATTTTAAGAATACTAATAAAATATAAATATTAAAAAATGTTACAACAATAATAAAATATAGTTATAATATTATAATATTAAAAATACTTGCAAATTATTATAATATAAATTTATTATAATATTATTGTAATATTATAGAATATAAAATTAATAAAGTAAAATATAATTATAATTTAATTAAATTATCATTATAGTATTATTATACTGAATTATTATTACAATATTAACATAATAAAATATTAATATAATAATAAAATATATTATGATATTAATAAAGTAATTTTTTATATTAAAAAATAAATAATTAAATATATAGTAATTTTATATTAAAGTATAATACTGTTATATTAATAAAATATTAACTCTAAATAAAATAATAAAAAATGGAATAAGTATTAATAAAATAATAAATAATTAAATTAAAATATTAAATTAAAATAGTAAAATATTAAATATTAAAACAATAAAAAAGTTAAAGATTAAAAATATAAAATAATTAAATAATTAAATAAAAAATTGAACACTATTAAAATATTAAATATTTAATAATATTTAATTATATATTGATTATCAAGTAACTGTTTTGAACTGTAAGTATACTACAAGTGACAGTTACATGACCACAAAATTAACTGTAGCAACTGCAAGTGGGAAAATATGAGTGTAAAAGTGAGATTTACATGACCACAAATTTAACTGTAGCAACTGCAAGTGGGAAAAGAAGAGTTGCAAAAGTGTTTTGCATTTTTGCATTTTGCAAACGAAACCAAACAATTCCCAAGAACTTTCTATAAGAAAAATGTGCAAATGGTCTATAAAAAAATAATATTTTAAAGTAATTTTCTAAGAACGCAAATAGTGCACTTCTGGAATGCATTAACTCGATATCATCTGAGCCTCTCAGAGAACCCTCAACACTCGTTGGTTTTCATACCCCCTTGATTTTTCACCTCCTCAGAAATCACATTTACACAATATCAAAAACTATTTATACACGAACTTTAGAATAATCTTTGAAGAATATATCAAAAACTATTTCAGTTCTTCACCATTTTAGCCTTCTACAGGCTCGAGCAATGAGAGAGTGAAGCCTAAATTACTAGGCCTCAACTCAGTAAAGAAAACCGAGCATGAAGTGAGAGAAGAAAATACCATGAGAAGAAAAGAAAAATAGAGAAATAACTCACTCTTGCTTTAGACTTATCAACCCATTGTAGCATTGCTCTTTAAAAGTATTCTCTTATGAGAAGTCTCAGATTCGAGTCCAAGCTACAACTTTTGTTACCAAAAGAAAAATGAGAAAATAGGCTTGCTGGCAACATAATCGAGCACAGCAACCACACAAGCATTGAAAATTCAGCTAAAAAACAAATAAGAAATCCAATCCCAATGCTAATATTTTAAAGATGAATGATGCAAACCTAAACTGTATTCTCCTTGATGCTATAGTACATCAAGAACTTACAAACCTATACAAAGAAAGTCTAGTGGTGTTTACACAAACACCAGCAAAAGTTTAGTGAAATGAGGTCACAAGGTTTATATTAGTACCACCACCACCACCACCTGCATGACATTTAATGAAAACTTTGTTTATTATTCATGACATACATATAACTTGACACTCTCAGCTCTGCACTTGTCAAGAAAATTCTGAAACTGCGTCATCACGCATGAATGTTCTAAAGAGCAATGGCGGAAGAGGCAAGAGCATCATCATCATAGCATTAAACAGGCTAATGAATGTTAGAACAGTTACAGAGCCTACATCCAAGTAGTTACATGCATTGAGTTGGCAATGTAAATGTAATGGGGAGAGATTCACACATTTTAGTACATCTAGGTGCGTGCACGATCCAATCACTGACCTCAGAGTTGTTAGCAAGATAGCATCTTTCTTCTCTTTGCAGCGCTATGCTCAGTTGATAGTGCTCAATTCAGTTGGATTAGGACTTGAAGGTTGATGAGTTGCAATTGCTTGGGGACAGTTAATGAATCCACTCCCACAAGTCATACTGAACAGGGCTCTGCCACATCGCTATATCAGCGATCAGATCTCGAAGTTGATCGATCAAAAGCTTGAGATACTTGTTCTTGCTTGCAAGCTCCTGCACTTGAAGAGACAGCATAGTCAGTCAATATGCCCGGCATTCTCTTTTTTCTTTTGTTTTTTCGGAAAAAAAAGAAAGAACTAAAACGATGTTGTACTGGCTGTAGAAGCAGCATATTTATAGCAAGGCAATTTTCTATTTTTATATTTATAGTTCTCAGATCTCATATGTTTAACCCCCTTGACGTTCTTTATTCTCCTCTGTTTGGGTGAAAGTAGGACAGAAAAGCCGGAGCCAAAACCAGCTGCATTGGATGACCCAGACACAGGAGCATGCACCTGACGCATTGAGGGTTTGGATGGCAACACCTAGGTTCTCCCATGGTGCCACTAGGAGGCTAGGAGCAGCAGATGATAAAATTTCACTCTTTTGGCCCCCATTGATTACTTCACATATCATGCATAAATTTCTAGCCTCTTCTGAAATAAAAACCTGTTGAAGCCAAAGGACTCTTACAATATACAAACGTTATAACCAGTTACTACGTTCTAGCACATCTGCACTATCAAGGAAAAGACTTAAGAGTAATGGTTTTCTGCATCATAGAAATTTCACCACATGCTTGCCAGTTTTGAGTATTTTGAACCACGTCTAAGTGAAACCAGGTTAAGTTTGACCTTCACTCACCTGACCGTGGACCCATACCCAAGCCAATATACATTCATTTGAACAACGATAGTATCTCATACTGTGGCTAATGAGTGAGTTAATAGACTTTACGAGAACCCTGACAAGCCAAAATCACCTTCAAGACTTTCAACCTGGGAGAGAAGTACAATCAATAATGCTTATTTCAACCTATGTCCAAATTAAACACCTTTCCATTAATTCAACAGAGCAATTCTCTCCCAACTTCCTTTCACGATCAATGAAGTATCCTCAAATCTTTTAATGCTCTATACTGCAATGGTGGGATCTTGGCAAACAATTGACCACTCTGAAATTTGAGGCATGCATAAGCCAATTTAGTTTCATAAACACAAAGTGAGGTAATAAGAAAAACTTAGTGAAATAGAAATTAGGCTTGAGGGAGGCTTAAGAGAGTTCCACACAGAATATAATTAATTAGCTATCAAGTTTCCCCATAAAATGAACATCAGGAGTAAGGATCCAGTCCAGTCTCACGCCTACACGAAAAGAGTTCCCTGCATCTTTTAGAAACTTGCAACACTCCCCGATTCAATTTTCCAAGCAGCCATGTAACTTAATTAAGAAACAACCATATCTAGACTCTTCCCTTTCAGCATTAGCAGGATCTTCTTAAGTAGAAGAATAACAACACCCTACTCAATTCCCACTCAAAATACATCCTAACTCCAAAGTCCCTACAATGTCTTTACAAAGTCAAATTATAAGCTAAAGTACTAGAAATTCCTGACTATTATTTATCATTCAAGGTTAAAGTTAAAAGGCTGAGTAGTTCAAATACCAACTATTATGCACCATTTAAGGCTGTATTGTGCCGAGGCAATGGACACTTCAAGTTCTCAGTCGAAATGCGGAGAATAACTATAGTCTGGGCTTTACGAGCTCGTATAAGAATTAACTTCAATATGGAGAATCTACTGAGATGGTTAGGCCATGTGCGAGACATGCTAACACTTACGCCAATTGGAAAAAGTGAGAGGATCATAATTAATAAAGCAATAAGGACTAGAGGGAGGCCTAAATGAACTTGGGAGTCTTGGATGGAGGCAATTAAGGACATGTTATTGCTTCAAGTAACTGATATATACCACTAAAAATTTGATATAAAGGCTTTATTGTTGTTGTTGCTGCATATAAGAGCAGAAATTTGTTCCTCCTTGTTAACACCCCCCCCCCCCCCCCCCCCCCCCCAAAAAAAATAAATAAATAAATAAATAAATAAATAAATAAATAAAAAAACCAAAAAAATGGACAAATATATTATATTCTGTTAGAAGAAAGAACAGTAAGGAATAAAGCATGTAAATGTGTTGATATGTACAATTTATCTGTCACTTTAGTCTCATGCCATATCTACGTAAAATGGTTCCAGATATTATAAGCTCCAACTCCGAAGGAGGCAATTCATAGTTGTTACAATATAACATGAACCTAAATATCAATGCATAATGGAGAATATGTGACTTTATACCTCAAATTTTTTTTTCCTTATCTAACTTTGTTTCAGATACTTCCATTAGCCAACGTTTGTCCTTCTGCCAAATAGACATTGGTAATGTGCCCATTTCTACAATGTGTATTTAATAATTAATATGAATAATTTGAATATTTATGCTATATTTCTATTTCTTAAACTTTATCATATCACATTCCTCACAAATATTACATTACTTGGTGATGACTAGACTCTAGAATTGTTTAGAGCCAGACTAATGATTTGAGATGGCTAATAAATCAAAGTAGCAATGAAGAAAGCCTTTCTAGGATGCCTAGGTGGGATGCAGCTTGCTGACATTGACTTTTGGCACCTAGGCAGAGTTCCAAGGGCAGTCAGGCAGCTGCCGTGGAAGCAGTCTCACTATCTATCTTGGTGATATCATGCCAAAAACCGCCTGCCTATCCGGTATTCAGATCCTTGGACTTAACAACAAGTTAATCATATTTTTAAGTCCCCAATATGGAGGGGAAGAAGTCTTCTACCTGGACAAAGCCTACCTCATACTAAAGGTGCAAAACTTTTTTCTGCTGAAAGACATAAAGTCACTTAAGACTCTCTGTATGAGTAGGACACCAGGACATGATTAAGTCGGAATCATCTCCACACTAACCTGCAACTGCTCTACCTCCAGAGTTCCAGAGTAATCGCCTAATGGTGTTTCGACAATAAGGTTATGATTGCATCTCCAAAAAAGTGCCCTAATCCTAATTACTTGGTTGAGAGGGGAAAACCCACTTTATACTGTCGAATTAGCACTCATCTACACCTCCTCCATTCATATATAGACGCCAATCAAAGCATACTAAACAAAATTGAAAAAGATAGCTTCTATAAGCCATTCTCACTCAATATTAGTATCATTACAGCACAAGTAGATTGTGGAAAAAGAACTCAAGCTTGATAATTGTTTGTCCACCTATTTTGCTAGCTGTCTACGATATTTAGAAAATCTTGCACAATGTACTGATTACATTTCTAGAAATAAGGGATGACTGGACTGTGGTTTTATCATTTTCTTTTGCTATTGTGGTGCTTTAAAGGTGAAAGATATCCAACTGTTTTCCTTTTCATATAATCTTTTCCTTAGTCTAGGGGAATCCAGAGAGTTCCTGGTTGCACATTTTAGAGCTTCTCTCTCTTCCATAGTTTCCTTGACAAAAATTCTGCCCAAACTGCATAAAACGGGGTCAATTCTCTTTTGGCAATTTCTGGACTTCTGAGGATGCTAATGGTGAAGGCCTGGATGACTGTGATAGATAATGAAACATAAAAGGCGATGGTATCCTTGCCCAATAGCAATGTGAATATTACAATAGCAATTTTGACAATGGAAGAGAATATTCAAAGTGAGCTAATGGTGCAATGTTGAATTTTGTAAACTATACAAATTTATAGAAGGCAGAATCCCATTTTGGTTAATACCCAAATGTAAGTTAAAAGTCGACAAGAGAGTAAAGAAATAATCATTCACTAAACGATGATATGGTGTACAAGAGAAAAAAGAAATGAAAAGGAAACTTTGTAATTTTTGCATAATTATGCAATTATACATTAGTGGGGAATGCCATTAAGATACCATCAATATCGATTAAAAGGGAAAACAACTAAACATTCCCATAACTCCCTAACAACGAGTTTAAAGCAACGCCAAACTTAGAATTAAAATGAGTCTCAGACCAAAATAGTCAATATGTCCTAATAGTAAATGAATAATGTAACTCTACGGCTATGTTACATGAGATCATACAAGTTCATATAACTTAATCAGCTTTCAAGATAATACTGCTTGCCTCAATGTACTAAGCAGGCATATGAACTTGAGGGGATTTCATTTGACCACCAGTAAAAGTTCAATTGCTTCATATACATGTACAACTAGAAAGATGGAAGTACGGTTGGAAAGGGAGGTGAAAATAGGTTATGCCATAGAACTGTAAGACACACGCTGAATGCTTGCTTGAAGCATGAAAATGTGACCATAATCACAATAAAAAACAATGGAAATAAAAAAAAAGGCAATTACTTTGAAGATCATTGCAATCACAGATTTTAAGAGTGCATCACAAATTGATATCTGATAATATTCATTACAACAGCCAGTAAGGATCTAAAAGTGGATATAGGCTCTAACAAGTACCTTTCGTAAAACTGAAACCCGCTCTTCCAATCTCTCAATTTCAGCTTGATCTGGTTCAACTTCCATGTCTGTCGCCTGCGATTTCAGTTGTGTAAGTATATAGAGATATTACGGCATGATCTATGGTTTTAAACACTATATTGCCTCGAGATGGATAATAACAGGTTCAAGCATGCAAAATAGAGTATAAACAGGCCTTTTGTTTGGGAATGTTGGAGCAATAAATCCTACTAACAGAAATATCTTTCTATTTTTGTAATGAAAAATATTTGGAGGTGAAGCAGTAATATTCCAATCTGAATATTGTTTTACGGAGGAAGGGAACATGATTAGATCAAAATTATGGCTTTTAACAATGGCTAATCTGTCAGTAGGCACTTCATTTTCACTGCAAATTTTTTTGCCTTAGATTTACAAATAAAACCAATTCCAAATATTTTATCGCATCTTATCCCAAAATTATCAAACAAGATCAGATCATTATACCTGAGGAGAGTTGGGAACAGCAGCAAGAACAGCTCGAAGGGCGGCAACTGCAGACTTATAACGCAATCTGGCGTCATCGAGAGCTCCGCCGCCTCCGCCTCCGGCAGGGGAGGAGGTGGAGGCTTCAGAAGGGTGGTTGGAGGAGTCGGAGGAGGCTTCGCCTCCGGCTCCGGAGGCGGGGGCGGCAGAGGCGGAGGTAGATGGCGTGGACCAGAGAGCGGGGTTGCAGAGCTCGTCGTTCATCGAGGAAAGGATGTGAAAGGCGGCGTCGATGGTCTCTTCGAGGTGTCGCTGGCCTTCTAACCCTAGCTCTTGCCTGCTCTTGCCCGCCATTTTCACGATCTCTCAATTCTAAAACCCTGTAAATCTTGCTTGTGCCTAATTTCTCACAAAAGGCGTGGTCTTGCAGCTTGTTTACACAAATTACAGAAACCCCCTAAGCTTTCCATGAAAAACAAATCACCCCTCTTTTGTCCTCTGTTTGCGATGTTTATTATACCAAAGTTCACTTTTGCAAATTGCAAAAAAGTTCATTTATGACAAGTTTTACACTCCTGTACAATGTCGATCGCCATTGAGCACGGCCACGCAATTCTCTCTCTTAGGTTTTTGTGGGGGAAGAAGATAGACACAATAAGGAGAACGAGGAGGAGAATATAAAAGCATCCCGCAACTGCTTCAAGTAACAATCTCACTCTCTCTCTCTCTTCAAATATTTTAGACCTAGTTGATTTTTTGGGTTTGTTTGAAATATATTCAATATTTTGTTCTCTATTTGGATCTACAAATGTCGAACAATTTATTGGGAGAAAAACTTGAATTTTTCTTCTTTTACTTCCTAGCTAGGGTTTAATGTCTTAGAAGTTAAAGCATAAGTTCTTGTACCCCTTTGCCCTTGTGCATTGGGAATCATTGCTTCAAACAATATTCAAAGCTTGCTTTGGTTGAATTCCTAACATGGGTTTTATTTGGTAATTGGAAGAAATAATTAATTCATTGACAATGAAGATAATGCAAGACTTTGGTTCATCTTACATCTTATTGCATTGCATGCTATGTTCGTAATACTGATTTTTTCTTTGTTCTTGCTTGTGAACTATATTCCCACCATATTTTTTTTGGTTTTTGCTGGGTGTTACTTGCCACCCTTTTGTATCATTTGTTCCATTAATATCTTTTTACTGAATGTCTTGGGTGGTTGTTGAGCCGAAGTTTATCAGCTCCTCGAAAAAAATTGTTTATTCTTGGCTTAGTTGGATTCTTTATGCAATCATGAGTTTTAACTTATGTGATATCTTTTCTGGGTGTCAATGTTGGACCCCTACAAAGTGGTGGAAATTACTCCCGTAGTAAGCACTACCCGAGCTTTGAAGTTTGGCCTGTGGGATGACTATCTAGTTTTCACTGGCTTTAGTAATCAAAATAACTAATCCAGCTTCCGGGAAATTTCATTTCATAAAGTAAGCAATGGAGATTTGTAAAGAACTATTCATTGTTCACTGGAGTAATCATCGTCCATTATATGAAATGAGTATGATACTTGTGATGAAACATTATCTTCTACCTTCTGAAGACCTATCCGATATCGAATCTAGTACACCCAGTCCACTGATGGTGTCTTTCAGCTAGACAAGCCTAACACCAAATTTGACCCACTTGGTACCACCTGATTGCCTTGACAAAGAATAGGAAGTGAGGTGCTCCTCTGCCTTGTGCCGCTAGTAGTGTCTCATAATTTCATGAACTAGATGCTTTGCTTGAGATAATACTTAAGTTCTGAAGCTAATAACCATGTTTCTGAGGTGTTAATTGACAAAGCGCAGTGCCTTTTTTATTTGCATAATTTCTTACTTCTCGCACTTATTTTTCATGACTCATATTTTTATTCCCACCACCCACCCCCACCCCCTTTCTCCCATTCCTCTGACCTTGTGCCCTTAGAGACCTAATAGTCATCTAGTCGAATCTCTCATAATGTCTCTAAATAGATTCTTTGCTTGAAATAATACCATTATGTTCTTAAGCTAAAAACCATGTTTTTGAGGTGTTAATAGACAAAGTCCAATGCTTTCATGATTTGTTAACTTTTTATTTCTCATAAATTATCTTTTCTTGTGTTCATGGGTCATTTTGCATTGGTTCTTCTGGTTACTCTGCCCTTGTGCTCTTAGAGATTGATAATTAGCTGGTTAACTTCTCCTAATATCATGAAATAGGTTCTTTGCCTGAGATAAATACTTATGTTCTATCTAATATCAGTGTCCTTAAGGTGTCCAATGGCAATGTGCAATGCCTTTACGGTTTGGTTACCCTCCTACTCTGACACATTATCTTTTCTTGTTTTTCGTGACTTCATTCTTGAATGTGTGACGTTGCTTCAACCTGGCCTCACAGTTCACTTAACTACTTGAACATCTTTCTTGTTTTCCACATGTTTCACTTTTTGTTTTTACTCTATACATCAATTTCTTGTCAACATGATTTCTACCTCCGCACAAAAAATGTAGGCAGTGAGAATTACAAATGCAAATATTAGTATTCTTTTCCGCTATGTGAAAAGATGGGTTCATATGTTTTAGATAACCACTTTAACCAAAAGCTTAAGCTGATGGGTTCTGGTTAACGATGTACATTAAGAAAACTTAACAGTTAAATGCTCTCCTTCACTTAGGTCTTTGAGTCAATGTCAAGACCTCTAGCGTAAATATGACTGCTTGAAAGGGAAAATAAATCAGGATAAGTAAACATTTGAAATTTGCATTAAGGAGTTTGAAATTTGAACCCATTACCTCTTGAAACCTGACGCTTTTATAAAACAATAACCTTTTACCCAAAAGCTTCCCTAATGAGTTGTAGCCCTTGGGGTCTAACATTGCACGTCAAGTGAACTTAACGTTACCAATATAGAAATGGTGATATCTTATAGGCATATGAGTTGAAACCAAGGTTTGAAATTTGGTATTGGTCTCTGCTGCAATACTGGCTGTTTTTCGTCTTGGTCGTATTAGCAATATTAAGTATCGGGTCATATTGGCTATATTGGTATTGGTTGGTATTTCAAACTCTGTTGTATGAATAATCAATGGAGAGGCTGTTTCCATGGTGAATAGAATTGCAGCCAATAAGGGGAGGATCAAATTATTACAAGTCAATGCAGAGGCTCAAGGTAGGAGACTTGGAGTTTGTGAGGAAACTGAATTCCTCATTTGGTGATGCATCTCTGATGTTGATAATGGCCGTAGATACTGGAAGACTTGTTAGTTCAGTGAACAATCAAGATAACTTATTTTGTCAGGATTGATAAAGATTGCGCGCTACATGGATTTCTCACATCCAACTTATTGTCCAATCTTTATATGTGATATAGAGGCATGTCGCTTGCATAATTGTTGTATAACCAGGCACTTGCATTTAGTCTCCAAATCAATAGACGTCATAGATTCACTTTCCGCCTTTCCTTATGTAGAGGAAAGGCTTACTTATCAAGCTTCCTACCAAAAGATAACATTTCCTTTTCAGTTGGGTTGATAAGGATTTCCGTGCCTCATTTTCATCAATTACTATGCATTTATCTCACTTTCAAGTTTCAAGTAGGACAATCTTTGTTCAATGCATAACTGCTGTACATATTTTCTTGAAATCTTGAAAAATCTCTGGCCTGCTGGTTTTTTTGTATAGCTTGATGACTGCTCAGCTGTTTTATGGGAAATTTTTCTCCTCTATTTGGCTGGTATTTGGCTATCATTGGTCTGGCTGTACAGACTGTTATAGACACCCTGTGGGTTACTGCAAATCTATAATGTGTGCTAGACAAAAATCTCCATAGGCTGTATCAACTTTGTCATCAGAGTGACCAATTCACCTTCCAGATAAACTCATGTTTAAAAGATTATAAGATCTGTATCGATGTATCATTGAATTTCATAACTCTGAAATTGAACGAGTACAGGGCTTGAAATGACCATGTCAGTAGCGTTTGCCTATTACCATTGTGACAACATTACAGAAAATGGACTCTTAGTACTCTTAATCTTTGTAACCTTTGACCAATATCAATAGGATAAGAAGTGATAAGATGGTTTGAAATGGTTTGATATTGTAAGAAAGGTAAGCAGATCGTAAAATACAAATGCGTAGGGATTAGGGCCCTTGGTAGTCCACTCCTCAATCTTGCCTTTTGGAGTGCATTGTATTTTTGCCATTTCATCATTGTCTTTGCTATGTATATTAAGTACTATGGTTGCAATGAACTCAAACCTAGCTAATTACTAGCTAATTAGTTAACAGTTAAATGAGGCTCCATTAAGGAGAGGCGTCTGGATTTGTAGAAGTTGTTACTATAGATAAAGACCTAGTAAGCATGGATAGAAGTCTTGAGAAAAAAAATAAACTGTAGACTATTTCATCGTTTTCTAAAGTTGCATTTTCAACCTTTTTGGATCCTTCATTTTTCAACCTAGATACAGCACTAGAGGGTTAACAGCAACTTTTGAGCACCAAAAGCAAAATGCTGAAAATAAGACATATAGTAACTGCTTTCTAGATTGATGTTTTATTTTATAGTATCCTGATATGTTACGAGTCGTTATCTTCATTCCAGTCTTTTGTCTCTTCTGTATATATGATATGAGTACCATGATTCAGTTCTTATTTCTTTTATAGGCTTTGAGATAGTAGCATAAATTTCGACAAAAGATCATGGCAAAGCATCATCCAGATCTCATCATGTGTCGAAAGCAGCCAGGGATTGCATTGGCCGGCTGTGTGAGAAGTGTGATGGCAAGTGTGTGGTGTGCGATTCATATGTGAGGCCATGCACTTTGGTTCGGGTGTGCGATGAATGCAACTACGGCTCGTTCCAGGGACGTTGTGTCATTTGTGGTGGTGTTGGCATCTCTGATGCCTACTACTGCAAGGAGTGCACCCAACAAGAGAAGGATCGTGATGGCTGCCCTAAGATAGTCAACCTTGGCAGTGCCAAGACTGACCTTTTCTACGAGCACAAAAAATATGGATTTAAAAAAAGATGATAATGTTCAGCTGAGCTTTTTGTATTGTTCACATCTTAATCGTTTGATCTATTGCCGACAAAAATTTATGGGGGTGAGTTTTATGCATGTTGCATGGTATCAATTTCGTACATGGTGAGAATGTAAAGCAAAAGCAGTAAGCTGTTTCACGCATCAAAATGTATCGGTTTCCTGTGTATGATTACTATAACTTCTATTTTTTGCTATTGTTTACATCTGAATCCCTTTCTGAGCAGTTGAATCTGTTAGGTCTATGCAGAAACATTAGTGGGGATGACTTTATGCTTGTTGAAATGGTATCATTTTTGTTCATGGTGAAAATGTAGTAGTTGTTGATGGATCAGATTGCCTTTCAAGTGAAGGAAATGGAATTGAATTTACACTCAGTAAGAGACTACTAGTATTTTCTAAATGGATTGGGACTTTTTTATGGTATGGTTAACTTCTCAGTCATAAATTTTTTTCCCCACAACATGAAGCCTACATGAGCTGCAACCCTGAAAATTTGCATTTCTTTTGCATGGATAATTTGATCTGGATATTTAGGAGAAGGCCCCGGGAATGAAATACTTCATTCTTAATTTTGTCTGTTTGCTATAACCTTAACACACACACACACACACACACAAAGCTCATCCCTGAAATAACTGAATCTATGGCTCACATGCTCTTAAAAAGCCCAAATTGGACCAGTATCTCTCATTTTCAACTATTGTATAGCAAACATCCAAACATCTTGAAAACCACCATCTCTTCCCAAAAGATAATCCAGAAACTAAATTTTAAAAGAGAGAGAAAGAAAGAAAAAAAACCCCCCAAGAAATTGTGATGCCTCTCACTCTCTCTCTCTTCTTTCCTCCCTCTCCCTCCCTCTCTCCCTCCACCCATCAAACTCCAACAGCTAGTTTTTCAAATCTCAGCAACAAGAACCTCCTTCTCTCCTCACTTACTCCCCTTGCCCTTGCCTTGACCTTGAACTCCCCTCTCCCCTCTCTTGCTATTTCCCCGCCTGTTTCCCAAACTGCACCCACCCTCCCTCCCACCACTCCCTACTCCCAATCCAAGAACTTTCAGATAGGACTAGAAAATGGGTACTTCAATTATCAATTATCAATTCTCTATCTTCATGGGTTTTTTGATATTTTCTTGAATTGTTAACTCCCTGGACTCGATATCGGATTGTCTTTGCAGGAAAATTAGACCTTGTCCCTCAATAAATCCTGGTTGCGTCTCGACGAATCCAAAGTCATCATCATTTGCTTTCCCATGGATGATTCCTGAGGGTGCATCAGCAAATGCAGCTGAGGTGAATGAGAAGTTTTCATGAGTTGGGATATGGGTCTGGGTGGGTTTGGGGAAGGTGTTTGTATTTATGTCTTTGTTTTTTTTCCTGCAGAGATTAAGCGAGGCTATTCTGAAAACACAGAAGAACCCTAAGATCCAAGTTAATGAAGAAACCCCAGATGGTAGTAAGATTTTTTTTAATAAAGATTATGAAGGTTAACTTGCATGGTTTTGATTAATGTAAAAGTCACAATGCAATCTAGATTTTTTTTTTTCATCGGGGAGTACCAAAGCAATGATACACCGTCCCAAGAGTCAAGAGAAGTTAAGGCATACTTGCGATCTGTTGATAACTTTCAATATCAAATTTTGCATTGATTTTAATTCTTTGGAGCTGAGTCTCTGATGAGAATAAATTACCTATTGTGTATTTTGTTTGAATTATAGATGCACTTGATTTTGGTGTGCCTGTTAGGGCTTTTCACCCAGCAGAAGGAGTTTATGTTGCCGCACAAACAGTAAATAAGAGTCTGTCCGTAAATCCAATTCACAATTAACAAAATCTGAGAACTGGCTTTATCTATTATTTCTGTGTGGTTGGTGCGGTGTGGGTGGGTGGTGGTGGTGATATGAGGCTGGGGTGTGTTAAGTGCCCTACTTTAAATATACTAGCTTCAAATACCATGCATGCTGGTTCAAACAATGGAACCCTAGGTGGCTTTAACATGGAAAGGCTTGGGAAGTTC
>JAVJIF010024824.1:0-62116 GCA_038442645.1 Agave tequilana | reverse complement strand
AGGCAGAAGAGCAAAAACATGGGAAGCGAGTTTGGGTGCCAGGACATGGAAGAATACCTGGCCGAGGCTGAGAGTGACACCTCAGTTTGCAGCAAGCCCACGCTTAGGTGAAGTGGTAGTGAACAAGCCCAGAAAGTTCTGCCTCCAAGGAAGAAGAGAAAAAAGAAGACAACCTTGATACTCACTTTAAGGGAAAATGTAAGTCGCCCCTCTAGGTGCTTCCTCTTGAAAAAGAAGAAGATTGTTAGGCAATCGAGTCGGCGTTGTGGAACCTTGCAGATTAAAGAGGCAGAAGCATCGGCTTATGTCCCTTCTCTTGCTCGGACAGTGACTGAGCCACCAGTTAGAGAGGCTCCAGGGACATTCCTACGGTTACAGGTACTATCATCCCTTTCCATTTTAAAACTTATTTCCTGACTTACTCTAAGGCTTGGAGTGCAGATGAAGAGGATGACCAAGCATGGAATGATCTTTTCACGAGTCATGCAGAAATGTGGGTGACTATCTCAATCTAGAAGGCCCCGAGGAAGAAATGCAAGACATCGGGTCTTTTGGTAGTATTGAAGTAACTATTGATGAGGACGAAACTGAGAAATGGAAATCTTTGAGACTCTTGAAGCCCCTACAGAGAGGGGTCCCTCTCCCGATTGCTTCAATGAAACTTGCGGATAAGTCAGCTGTTGAAATGGCTTTTACAAAGGTGCTGCTTCAAAGGTTTCTCTTCTAATTAAAGTTGACGTTGACGAACACACCACCACCAAGCATGTCTTCATTGAAACTACCCAGAGTGAGGTAGCTGGCTCTGAGGTTACTATCACAACTCAATTCTATGTAGTAATTACTAAAGTATTTTGAATTCAGAAAATGTTTTCCATATCCGTTGCTAACTCTAAAAAGTTTACAAAAGCTCTAGTGAAATTGATCTTCTAACAATATAGAACCTACGCAAGAGAAAGACAACATTGTTTACCGATGATTGATTCTATTTGTTGAGCCTAGTACATCAAAGTGTAACCCAGCAACAGGCGGGAGACTTGTCGATGACGATGGTCGAGATAGTGTCTGCTCCTTCTGTCTAGATGGCACTGGAGCAGGGTGAATGCCAGCCTGAGACTGAGTCATCTTCGATTCCGCCAACTCCTCCAGCCTCTTCATCCATAGACTTGGTAGTGGTCTCCAACCCAATTTGTCAAGAAATAACTGCTTACTTATATTTTCGATGACTGCTCCTGTGAAGACTCTCATTCCATGGTTGCTTCAATAGCCGTTACTCCAGCCTCTCCAAAGTCATCTATAATGGCCATGCCTTAGCAGAGTTCTCCTTCAGCCATTGCCCCTCCACCGCTCGAGGTTAATTTCAAATATGAATTCATTGAAGAGCTGATTGAAGGCTTCTACAAAATCATGAAACACTGTCTCTCCATGATTTTCAAAAGTACTTGCACCTCTTTTGCCTCTTGGAGACCAATATTTTTCAGGGTGACAGAAAGCAGCTGAGATGATAAAAGGGCCACTGAAGCTGAACCCTTGGAAGAATTGATCAACAAACTTGAAAAATGCATAAGTGAATGGAGTAATCTAAGGCAACTAGACCTTAGTCCAATAGTTGAAGCTGAACTGGAATGTTTCTCAGAACAAATGAAAAAAAACTATCTAGAGACGTCCCAAGAGATAGAGGTAATATCCAAGGAGTGAAGATCCTAGATGCCCGAGAAGGGAAGGTTGCAGAGGCGATGGTGGTCTCCATTGAAGCACTTAATGTCGCAAAGAATCAGATGAAGAAAGCGAAGGAGATGATTGCAAATGCCAGCATTATCCCATCCAAGGCTGAGCCGATGCATCAAGCTGAAACATCCGCCTGAAGGATATGACCGCTGAGAGCATCTAGATCCAACACTCAAGTACAAAGAACTGGACAGCCATGGAAGAGTTCTAGTCCCGCTTGGAGACAATGATTGCATTCAATCAGGAGGAGCTAAAGTTGCAGGCAATTTTGAAGGCTGAAGAGGAAAGAGATAACAAGTTGTCTGCTCTTGAAGTAAAAAATCATATTTTATAAGAGACGACCTTGATTTGTAACACCTTATATTTTTCTCTTTGTACTTTTTCATTAATCAATAAAAATCTGCTTTGATTAATGACTTGTCTGATGCCTTTCTCTTCTTTCTTCATTCTTTTAAATTTCCGTAAAGAAAATTTAATAAGTTAGTTCTCGAAAGAACTGAAAATGGACTCCACAACTTTGGCTCTCAGAAGAGCTGACAAGCATAACTATTTATTCTGAGGTGGAAAATATGATAGAATTAGATAACAAATAGACTACCAAAAATTTGTTGTGATTTTGGAAGGCTGAAACAAAATTCGTTAGGGATGAAAAGAATAAATAGAACTTAGTGCTTTATCTGTTCAAAGGTGACAAACTAGACATAATAGATTAGGAATCACTAAGATAGGAATTCGCTATTCATAGGTGTAACACCCCGCTCCCAGAATACGTACTAAGTTGCGTATTCAGATTTTTCGATCGTATTTTTTGATTTACTTCCTGTATTTATTCTGTATTATGAATTCCTTATATGGTTGCTTTGTCTTGGATTGGATTCGTGGACTCAGAGTCAGCCCCAGTCTGAACCGAGGACCTAATCCTAATGTATTACTCGATTTAGACATTCTGATAATTAGAATTGACCGATTTTAGTTTTAATATCATTTCCAATATTATATATTTTCTATGATTTTCTAGATTTTTCTGGAATTAAAATGAAAGTCTTCAAAACCGGTGTCGGCCAGTTCCGTTGATTCCCGATTTTCCGGATTTTATTTCACAATCAGCTAGGAATTTCTAGAAGGTCTTTTAGGCATTATTCCTTAGAATCATATTTCTACCTACATTTTCTGAGGATTTTATGAATTTATGAAAATTCCATCGGAGTCGGTAGGTAACTGATTCCGGGATTTTTAGTTTTAAAACTATAAAGTATTTCTTAAAACGGATTTCACTATGATACTTAGTATTATATTCTTGATTTTTGATAATTATTCGGATCGTTCTGAGATACTTGAATTTCGGACGATTCCGGTATTTTCCCGAAAGATTTCCGCATCCGCCACTTGATCCCGGGAATCCGCCACTTTCATTATTTTCATTTTTCTCTTCCAGAAGAAATATCTTCTCTTTTCTAATTTCTTTTCCTTTTTTCCTTTACCTTTAATTCTCTTCCTTCCTCCACAAGCCAAAGGCTTTTCCTATTTTCCAAAATCCAAAATTTCTTTTTCTTCTTCCACTAACTCCCCGTTAATGGCCCCTCTCTCTCTCTCTTCTTGGCCGGCCATGATAGGCCAAGAGACACCTCACCCTCACCTTGGCAAGCCACCAAGTGGCCAAAAGAGGGACACCTCATCCTCCCCTATTTGCAAAAACCCCCTCTCTTTATTTATTTGCATCTCCTTCATAAAATCCAAAGCCTATAAATACTTTTCCTTTACATTTCATTTCCTTTTTCATTTCTCTTCACCAAGAGCCAAAGCCCTAACCTCCATCTCCCCCTTCATCTCCACCACAACACCACCACCACAACTACTCCATCTCTTTAGCTTCATCCTCTTCCTCCTTCATCTCCATGGAATCACCACGACTTCATCAACTCCACCAAAAGACCTCACCTTCTTCTTCATCATCAACTTCCATCACTACCACCATCAATCCATCATCAACCACTCCTTTAGGTGAGTAATTTTAATCACCAAGACTTGATTAATTCCTAGTATACTTAAGTTTACATGTCATGTTCACTTGTGTCTTCAAATCATGATTATTTGGTCATCAAACAAAACCACCAAAATCTGTTCTGTTTGCTGTTTCCAGACGATTAGTCGACTAGACCTATAGATTAGTCGACTAGAAACCCTTAGTTGAAACGTAACCTTTCTGAAAACACAGTTTTAGTCGACTAGACCAAATTACCAGTCGACTAGAGACCCTTAGTCGACTACACCCTTGACCTAGTCGACTAACTTTTCCTGAAACAGAATTCCAACTCTCTGGAACCCAGTTTTAGTCGACTAATCCAGACTGTTAGTCGACTTAAGACCCCTATTAGTCGACTAACCATTCCACCTAGTCGACTAACTTTAGCTGTTTGTCATAGTTGATTTCTTCTTGAATATGAACCCTATCCTCTAGACTTGCATCATATATTGGTATTGTTGACTTGTCACTGACAAACATCATCTTACCTTCTCTCTTCTCTCTCCTCTTCTCTCTACATATTATATCAGGTTTTGTGGCGCATCCGAGCTTCCGTGGATTTGGATCTTTTGGCATATTGGTGGTTTAGGCGAGTAGTCTCGCTCTTCTCTCGTATCCCGTTTCGTCGGGACGATAAGTATTTCGCTTCTTCTTTCTATATTCATGTATTGCCCTGCAATTGCTTATGGTAGCTTCATCTTGTACTTGTGCCATGCTTATGATATGCTTACTTCTTTATCGTATACCATGCGTGGCCGACCCTTCGTGGTCGTTGGACTTTGAGTCACTTCCATGTTACTACTTGTCATTGCTTCAGACTTGTTAGTTGCATGCTTCCTTATAACACATGTATATCACTTTGACAACTGTGTTATCACCTGACCATCTGACATGCCACTATTTGGCAAGACCTTCTTGTTATGTCATGACTTACCAGATTATCATCCATCTCTTGTCATGATTAGTTACTTGATGTATATCACCACTTATCATGCTATCATTTAAAATCAAGGCATGATACACTTGACATTGTTTAATTATCACTGTTAAGGGAATGTAGTACCTGTATTCCAGTTATGTATTCCAGTTATGTATTCCAGTTATGATCCTGCTCATTCCCTTAATCTGATAATTATGTAATAAACCATAAAAAGGACAACTTGTATGGGGAATGGGAGGAAGTGATGGATGCCGGAATGATATCTTGCTTATAGTATGGGAATAAAATGTATTGGCGGTAGTGTTAGTGGGACTTTGGGCCCACAGGAGATTCGTGTTAGGGGGACTTTGGGCCTCCAAACTGGTCCCAGGTGTATGGGAACTACTATAAGAAGCTCTATCAGTTCTCCATCTATTCCAATAACAACCTTGCTTTACTCGGATATGGATCTATGTGCGTTAGGACGCTAGTTCACATAGCTAGATATCAAAGTAAGACAAGTAATAATAATAATAGATTCCAGTTATTTATTTTTGTTACACTTGCTGTGCATGTTATGATTCCGATATGTATTCCCGTTTGACTGTTATATGATTTGCAACTCTGATTCATACGCTTGGATATTCGGTGCCATGAGATAAAAGTATATAGATGAGGGTTTCCTTGTTTGGATTATTCCTTCGATGTACTAGTCTCATGGGACCGTGACCTAAGCGTATACAATCAATCTTGCTTATATCAACTTTACTCTGGATTTCCTGTTTTATGATGATTATGTCATACCCGTTCATATACACTTCATTTGTGTTCTAACCCTCCTGTCTTCTGTACTTGACACTCGTACTCATCCTGGCTCGCCACCTGGCATTGTATCATACTCGCCTGGGGAGTTTCACTGACTCCCCTGGATTCTCATGTCCAGGTTTCGGAGCTTGGAGCGTATGGGTTTCCTGTTGCTGCTCAGAGTGGCGCAGCGGTAGCGTGGACCCCCAGTTGACCTTTCAGAGCTCCATCATTCCAGGCCCCTGTGAGCCTCTCGAGTTTCCTTTTAGCAAACTCGTGAGTGCCCTTTTCTATCATACTTGTACATTTCCTTGTATTCCCGCGTTCACATATGTATATCTTTTGTACTCTCGCATTTGCGCATCAGTGATATAATATTATTGTAATATTGGATCACTTCTGGTGATAACTCTGTAATTGTATATATGTGTTGGAATGTATAATGCACCATTTGCTTCCGTACTCTGATTCTGTCTGTACTGTTGCTTAGCGTATATACGGGAAGGTACTTCGGACTTACGTATATACGTCGCAGTGACGTCCCCGTATCCGTGGGATCGGGGCGTTACAGGTTGGTATCAGAGCCTAGGCTCTAACTTCCTCAGTACGTCCAGAGGGCAAATTAATGGTAATGAAATTTGCAACTGGAATACTTGAGTCTTGGTTATACATTCCAACTACGAGTGCAGAGTTATCTATTTCTTGGCCATCTTCCTTTGATTCCTAATCCCTCCTCTCTTTCCCTGTTTTGGTTTTATGAAGCCCTTATACCAACATTAAGATATGATAGACTAGAGAGGTAGTGGCTGGTTCTGAATGAAGCTATTATGTGATCTCTTCGGTGAATTCTATGAAGCTTGGTATTCTCCAGATCGATCTTGATCTGGCTATCTTTCAGAAGACAGCAGTCGGAATTCTCTACGGATATTCTACATTCTTACTATATCGTTCAGAGTGATTGATGCCTGGTATTCGGGATTCTTAATTATCAGCCTTCTTTATTATGCTCAGGACTATCAGGGTTTTCTTTATCTTCGGTATTCTGGCTCATTTATTGCACAGCCACGACATCAGCAGTATTATTCAGCATTATTCGAAGATTTATACAGCCGGAAGTGCGGAGGATGATTATTATTCAGTCGACTTGAGAGCCCTACCTATAGTGCTTCATATCTTAATGGTATAAATTCCACCCTTGACCTCTTTGTGTTCAATTTACCCCTTACCGAAATTGCGAGGACGCAATTTTTTGTAAGGTGGATGGATTGTAACACCCGCTCCGGAATACGTACTTAGTTGCGTATTCAGATTTTTTGATCGTATTTTTCGATTTACTTCCTGTATTTATTCTGTATTATGAATTCCTTATATGGTTGATTTGTCTTGGATTTGGATTCGTGGACTCGGAGTCAGCCCCAGTCTGAACCGAGGACCTAATCCTAATGTATTACTCGATTTAGACATTCTGATAATTAGAATTGACCGATTTTAGTTTTAAAATATTCATTCCAAATATATATTTTCTATGTTTTTCTAGATTTTTTGGAATAAAAATGAAAGTCTTCAAAACCGTCTCGCACGGTGTCGGCCAGTTCCGTTGACCGATTCCCGGATTTTTATTTCACAATCAGCTAGGAATTTCTAGAAGGTCTTTAGGCATTATTCTTAGAATCATATTTTATACCTACATTCTTTTTCTGAGGATTTTATGAATTTATGAAATTCCATCGGAGTCGGTAGGTAACTGATTCCAGGATTTTTAGTTTTAAAACTATAAAGTATTTCTTAAAACGGATTTCACTATGATACTTAGTATTATATTCTTGATTTTGATAATTATTTCGGGTCGTTCTGAGATACTGAATTTCGGACGATTCCGGTATTTTTTCGAAAGATTTTCGCATCCGCCACTTGATCCCGGGAATCCGCCACTTTCATTATTTTCATTTTCTCTTCCAGAAGAAATATCTTCTCTTTTCTAATTTCTTTTCCTTTTTTCCTTTACCTTTAATTCTCTTCCTTCCTCCACAAGCCAAAGGCTTTTCCTATTTTCCAAAATCCCAAAATTTCTTTTTCTTCTTCCACCAACTCCCTCATTAATGCCCCTCTCTCTCTCTCTTCCTTGGCCGGCCATGATAGGCCAAGAGACACCTCACCCCTCACCTTGGCAAGCCACCAAGTGGCCAAAAGAGGGACACCTCATCCTCCCCTATTTGCAAAAACCCCCCTCTCTTTTATTTATTTGCATCTCCTTCATAAAATCCAAAGCCTATAAATACTTTTCCTTTGCATTTCATTTCCTTTTTCATTTCTCTTCACCAGAGCCAAAGCCCTAACCTCCATCTCCCCCTTCATCTCCACCACAACCACCACCACCACAACTACTCCATCTCTTTAGCTTCATCCTCTTCCTCCTTCATCTCCATGGGAATCACCACGACTTCATCAACTCCACCAAAAGACCTCACCTTCTTCTTCATCATCAACTTCCATCACTACCACCATCACTCCATCATCAACCACTCCTTTAGGTGAGTAATTTTAATCACCAAGACTTGATTAATTCCTAGTATACTTAAGTTTACATATCATGTTCACTTTTGTCTTCAAATCATGATTATTTGGTCATCAAACAAAACCACCAAAATCTGTTCTGTTTGCTGTTTTCAGACGATTAGTCGACTAGACCTATAGATTAGTCGACTAGAAACCCTTAGTTGAAACGTAACCTTTCTGGAAACACAGTTTAGTCGACTAGACCAAATTACCAGTCGACTAGAGACCCTTAGTCGACTACACCCTTGACCTAGTCGACTAACTTTTCCTGAAACAGAATTCCAACTCTCTGGAACCCAGTTTTAGTCGACTAATCCAGACTGTTAGTCGACTTAAGACCCCTATTAGTCGACTAACCATTCCACCTAGTCGACTAACTTTAGCTGTTTGTCATAGTTGATTTCTTTCTTGAATATGAACCCTATCCTCTAGACTTCATATCTATTGTATTGTTTGACTTGTCACTTGACAAACATCATTACCTTCTCTCCTTCTCTCTCCTCTTCTCTCTACATATTTATATCAGGTTTTGTGGCGCATCCCGAGCTTCCGTGGATTTTGGATCTTTTGGCATATGGTGGTTTAGGCGAGTAGTCTCGCTCTTCTCTCGTATCCCGTTTCGTCGGGACGATAAGTATTTCGCTTCTTCTTTCTATATTCATGTATTGCCCTGCAATTGCTTATGGTAGCTTCATCATGTACTTGTGCCATGCTTATGATATGCTTACTTCTTTATCGTATACCATGCGTGGCCGACCCTTCGTGGTCGTTGGACTTTGAGTCACTTCCATGTTACTACTTGTCATTGCTTCAGACTTGTTAGTTGCATGCTTCTTATAAACATGTATATCACTTTGACAACTGTGTTATCACCTGACCATCTGACATGCCACTATTTGGCAAGACCTTCTTGTTATGTCATGACTTACCAGATTATCATCCATCTCTTGTCATGATTAGTTACTTGATGTATATCACCACTTATCATGCTATCATTTAAAATCAAGGCATGATACACTTGACATTGTTTAATTATCACTGTTAAGGGAATGTAGTACCTGTATTCCAGTTATGTATTCCAGTTATGTATTCCAGTTATGATCCTGCTCATTCCCTTAATCTGATAATTATGTTAATAAACCATAAAAAGGACAACTTGTATGGAATGGGAGGAAGTGATGGATGCCGGAATGATATCTTGCTTATAGTATGGGAATAAAATGTATTGGCGGTAGTGTTAGTGGGACTTTGGGCCCACAGGAGATTCGTGTTAGGGGGACTTTGGGCCTCCAAATGGTCCCAGGTGTATGGGGAACTACTATAAGAAGCTCTATCAGTTCTCCATCTATTTCAATAACAACCTTGCTTTACTCGGATATGGATCTATGTGCGTTAGGACGCTAGTTCACATAGCTAGATATCAAAGTAAGACAAGTAATAATAATAATAGATTCCAGTTATTTATTTTTGTTACACTTGCTGTGCATGTTATGATTTCCGATATGTATTCCGTTTGACTGTTATATGATTTGCAACTCTGATTCTATACGCTTGGATATTCGGTGCCATGAGATAAAAGTATATAGATGAGGGTTCCTTGTTTGGATTATTCCTTCGATGTACTAGTCTCATGGGACCGTGACCTAAGCGTATACAATCAATCTTGCTTATATCAACTTTACTCTGGATTTCCTGTTTTATGATGATTATGTCATACCCGTTCATATACACTTCATTTGTATTCTAACCCTCCTGTCTTCTGTACTTGACACTCGTACTCATCCTGGCTCGCCACCTGGCATTGTATCATACTCGCCTGGGGAGTTTCACTGACTCCCCTGGATTCTCATGTCCAGGTTTCGGAGCTTGGAGCGTATGGGTTTCCTGTTGCTGCTCAGAGTGGCGCAGCGGTAGCGTGGACCCCCAGTTGACCTTTCAGAGCTCCATCCTTCCAGGCCCCCTGTGAGCCTCTCGAGTTTCTTTTAGCAAACTCGTGAGTGCCCTTTTCTATTCATACTTGTACATTTCCTTGTATTCTCGCTGTTCACATATGTATATTTTTGTACTCTCGCATTTGCGCATCAGTGATATAATATTATTGTAATATGGATCACTTCTGGTGATAACTCTGTAATTGTATATATGTGTTGGAATGTATAATGCACCATTTGCTTCCGTACTCTGATTCTTGTCTGTACTGTTGCTTAGCGTATATACGGGAAGGTACTTCGGACTTACGTATATACGTCGCAGTGA
This sequence comes from Agave tequilana, assembly GCA_038442645.1. NCBI lineage: Eukaryota > Viridiplantae > Streptophyta > Magnoliopsida > Asparagales > Asparagaceae > Agave > Agave tequilana. The sequence continues at coordinate 51,833 of JAVJIF010024824.1, read as the reverse complement.
CGTCCCCGTATCCGTGGGATCGGGGCGTTACAATAGGTGACAAACTAGACATGATCATCCCTACTGGACCGGGGTAAGATCTGAAATTCGTCAGTTCGACGGTAATGAACTAGACATAACTGATTAGGAATTACCATACCCAGAATTTTGTCGTTTAGAGGTGATGAACTTGGCATAATGATATAAAAAGGCCACACTGGACTGGAGGATAAGGTTTGGCTATTTGTCAGCTCAGAAGTGATTGTCAGGTGACTGGAAATACGATTGAGAAACCACTAAACATAGTGCCTTGCTGTTCAGAGGTGACTGACTAACTTGACAACAAAAGAAATCCATAAATGACTAGTGGATGATATCCAAACACTAATTGGTTTAGAGATGACAAGCTAGACATACTGATTGGGAATTATTTTATTCAAAGACCTACCATTCAGAGGTGATAGACTGTACATGACAGGAAAAAAATTCCCTACCGGACTAAAAGATGAGATTTAAATACCTGTCTGTTTAGAGGTGATTAACTGGACATAACCGATTGAGAAACCACCAAGCTTAGAACTCTGTCATTCAGAGGTGACGAACTAGACATAACAGCAAGAAGAAAAGTCCCTACTGGGGTAAAGGATAAAATTTGAACACTCGTCGATTCAAAGGCGATAAATTAGACTTGACCGACTTAGAAATACTGAATGTAATAGTAGTAGTTATTAATCATTGGATGGAATGAATAATTTATAAACTTGACTATTTACTGATCTCTTTTAGATATAACAGCTTCAGTCTGGATCTGATGTTTAGAGATAAGTATTAACATAACAGATATTAGAGTTAGCCCTTATCAAGCTGCAAAAGAGTCCACTTGGGATCGTGTTGAGTAGAATCCCATAAGGATTTTGGCGTTCCTTGGGGATATGATAGGGAAATTGTCAGAGGAATCATTAACGTAACAATTGCAAGTCTCGCTAGGGAGTAGAGATCCTATGAGGATTTGAGAAGGAAATTAGCATTCCTAAAGATCATGTGGAGAATTCTTTAAAGAGTTGTCAGAGGTGATCATTAACGTGACATTAGAGAGTCCAAAGAGATTTCATGGGAATTTGAAAAGAGTTATCATTTGTACTCATTAACGTGGCAATCAAGCTAGGGAAAATATGGAGCAGTACTCCTAAAAGTTATCAGAGGTAATCATTAATGTGGCAACTTCAGAGTCCATCAAAACTAAAAAGGTCCACTGAAGTGCGAACAAATACTCAAGAGGTCCATGATATTAACGACTTCACAGAGGTTTCATAGGAAAATATTTGTTGGAGAATTCCACTGAGGATAGAGAAACGATCATTCTCTTTGAACTTTGGGAGCAAGCTATCAGAGGTATAATGTCAAAGTGACAAGCATTTGACTTTGGGATTTATATAATTGAGTGGACCTGCCATTCTATTGAGAAGAATGAAAAGTGAAGTTCTAATTCGCTAGGAATACATTTGGGTTTTTACTGCCAGAGATTTAATATTAACATGATAAACTTGACCTGTAATTCATTTCACTGGGGAAACAACAACAGCTTTATGTTGTCCTACCATTCTATGAAAGAGAATTGGTAAGGGATTCTGGTGGAATTAATTGTTCCCTGTAAATGTAAGAATATTGCTAGAGAATTCTTCTAGGGAATTGGAGACAGTGCTCCTAAACTTGTTAGAGAACAAAACAATTTTGTTGGGGAATAAGAGAATAATACTCCTAAAAGTCGTCAACGGTAATCATTAATGGGATGACTAAAATGAATTCTCACTAGATAGAATAATTATTTGTAAACTCCACGGGGAGTTTGATAAGGAGATTCCACCTATTCCTTGGGGACTTTTCCTCAGCTTTTGATTTATCGATCAGTTACCCCCACACCTTGTAATGAATGTGGAAACACTGAAAGAGTTTTGCAAAGATGCGTCTCGAACCTTCTTCAATGCGTTCAGCTTGATAAATCATCAAATAAATTCGTTCAGTCAGTTTATCTGAATATCTTAATGAACGCGTTGTGAAGTCGAGCCTCGACCGATCAACAAGAGGAGAATGTGACTGAAGGCATGCCACCATTTCATATGGAAAAGTCAGAGGTGAAAGCTTTAACATGACTTATTTGCTTTGGGATCCACCATTCCTTTAGAAGAAAATGGAAGAGGATTCTAGAGGAATCAAATGGGATCAGGTCCTTTAGGATATTTAGCAAATCGTCAGCTATCAATGGATTTGGTTTGTCTTTACTAACTATCGTTTGAGTTGAGCTAGCAATGTTATTCCCCTCAGCATGATGAGTTGTAGAGAACTCTGTATTGGGCTTAGAAGCTAATGTTTTCACCTAGCCTTGTTCACTGCAGGCTTTAGATTCTAGAAGAATCAAATGGGATCAGGTCCCTTAAGATTTTCAGCAAATCCTCAGCTATCAATGGAATCAATTTTCCTTTATCAACTACCGTTTGAGTTGGGCTAGCCATACTATTCCCCTCAGTATGATGAGTTGTTGAGGATTTTATATTAGACTTAGAAGCCAATATTTCCTTTACCCTTATTCACCGAAGGCTTCAGATTATGACATTTGAAGTGGATCTTTCTGTATTTCACTGATGACCTCTAAAATCTTACTGGGAATTAGAGAGTTAAGAATAAACTTTATCGAGCAAGTCAAAATTCCCGGTGAAGTGTCACCAAATCAAGACCTGGTTCTTAGTCAGTCATTAAGTCGAGACATGTGAACCTGAGCTTCATGGGAAATTTATTGATTAAGTTAAAAGTCCTCATGGAGTTTACTTTAGTTCGTTCTATAACGCGTCGTGAACCTCCTTCAATGAATTCGGCTCGATCGAGGTCATCATGAGGCCGAATCGTGATTTGCCGAATGGCCAAGGCGAAAGGGTGATTGAAGATATGCCATTAATACACATGAAAAGGTCATTATCCTTTTGAATTGAGAGGAATGATTAGGAAGAAGAGTGCCTAAAACTACTATTTAAGCATTATCGACTTCAAAATATGACAAATTCTTCCAAATAAGAAGATTGACAGCTAAACCGAAAATTTTGCCGATGTCTTTTCTTCAATGTTAACATCATCATAGAAGCCCCTAAAACTGGCAGCGGATCCACTACTTTTGTTATGGAAACGTAGCCAATTTAGTGAACAACTGACAAAATTTTCTTACAAGGCTTCAGAGTTGCAAAAAAATTATATTTTGCTGCTAATTCTTTCTTTTTGTCTATTTGTTCACTGTTTTAACTCAACAGTAATATGTTATTTGTAATTGTTAAAAAATATTTAGACTTTATATCTAGGTATTAGTTTAATTTTGGTTTCTTTAAATTACTGTTGAAGAGTGCTGGAGTAAGGTACGTCGCATACAATTTAGTGTAACACCCCGATCCCACGGGTACGGAGATGTTACTACAACAATATACGCTGGGTGAAAATACCCTTATATACATATGCTAAGCATCAATATAAGAAAGAATCAGAGTATGAAAGCATGGTGGTTATTTACATTCCAATATAAGAGTACAGTTACAAATTTATCACAGGATGTGATCTAATGTTATGAATATTATATCACCAAGAGGCACAATGTACGAAATAAAATGAGATGTATAAGAATGAACAGTACAAAAGGAGCTCACGAGTTACAAAAAGAAAACTCGAAAGTCGAGTAGAGGGCCTTGAAGAAAAAGGTTCCGAACAGTCTACTGTTGATCCACACTATCACTGCGTATATCTAATCAACAACTAGAAGAATCAAAAAGTTTCAAGCTCTGAAATATGGACATGCAGGTTTAGGCTTGTCAGAAGTAACCCAACGAGTGGTGAGACGAGAGCTAAGTGGTTTGCATAGACAAGCACATGTGTATCGATAAAATCGAATAAAAAAGTATGTATTGAAAACCATATCGTGAACACAAACACGCATAAGCAGGAAATGAAGCATCAAGTGATGAGATATACAGTTGCGACAAAACTAGTTGCACGAACTCAGTAGACGGATTCATAAGATTGATATGTCAAAGGAATAATCCAAGTAAGGAAAGCCTCAATATATATATATACCATATACCTCATATCTTCATCGACTGATTGCACACAACCGAGTTGTCCTCAGATAATAGAATAAGGGAACAACATGAACTGGCAAGAAGCAGTAAATGTGAGTGGTAACCAAGAATCCATCTAAAACCGAAAGTGATCAAGTCAAGAGGTTAAGTACAGTAGTAAAAGTACAATGTTAAATAAGAGACAGGCTATGTACAGTATGGTAACGGCAGGAGACCAGTGAAGTAATGCACATGTGGCAAACCAGGATATAAATATATATATAGAATAATAATATTAGTAATAATAAAACCCAAAATTTGAATCAAAACCCAAACATAAATCCAAATTAAAATTCGATGAAGGTAAATACGGTAAAACCAGCAGTACAGCCCAGATTATGACTTCGTGAGATAAGTACATCGAAGGAATAATTCAAACAAGGAAACCCTCATATATAAACCATATATCTCACATTATTGTAATCTGAATTTATACAACCCAAAACGCAAAGCTACATAAATTAGATCAAACACCAATGAATTATTATATTAGCATATTATTATTATTACTCGTCTGACCCATATATCTAAGTATGTGTATAGGCATAAGTTCCATCCCACATACATCCATATATGAGTAAGTGAAGGTTATTATTAGAACTGATGATGAGACCAACGGGTTATGTTTATAATGGGTCCCGTACATACCCAGGACCACGGCCCAGGATGTGTAAATCACCTAGAGGGGGGTTGAATGGGTGATGGCTATGGATTAATGGTAAATAATGCAGAATTAAAAACTAAGTTTAGCAATCCAAACAAATAACAATTTTCCACACAATTACTAATTTGCACAATAGAAAATTGCAATAATATGAAGAATAATTATAGCACGCAAATAGAGGAGTGAGATAAAAAGATAAGGAAGAGAGAGTAAGCAATCGCAAACACAAGAGGATTGTTTCGATGTTCGAGCTACTGGCTCTACGTCCCTGCCTTCATCGTGTGAAAGATTTCCACAATAGTTTGATCCCGCGAGATCACCACTCTACACATTCCCACAAGAAAAAATTGGATTCGCAAGTCTTCTCACTTGGTGTCTTCTACACCATACAAATGACGAACCTGCAAGCTCGTTTGAGGCCACGACTTCCACAACTCTTCTCAATAATAATGAAGAAGATGACCTTTCTAAGATCACCAAAATAGCTCACAAAGTGCAATCCTATAACAGAAAATTGATTTTGAGCTCAGAGATTTGTGGTTAGGAAAGTTGTTATCAGTGGAGCGTGAGAATCAAAACAAGAGAGATTTGGAAAGGATTAGGATTGAAGAACACTTTCTCTTTTTGAACATTTTCTCTTTGAAAATTAGAATCTAAATAGATTGATGGTATTATCTCTTAGTTCTTGAGCTTTTCTTAGTTCTGCCTAATGGTCAACAGGGTAACTATTTACAGTATTCAAAAGTATAGAGAAAAATCAATCTAGCCATTTTTGATTAACTACTAATCATTATTTAAAAATATAGCCGTTATAGACAAAGTCTGTCAAAAGCAGATAGGTTGATTGACCACCCGGTCGACTGCCAACGGTCATATTTTTGACCGTTGGGAATTATCGGTCCATCGGTCGGTCGACCGATCTCAACTGAGAGCAAAGTGCTCACAGTCAATCGATCGCCCAGTCGATTGACATGCACAATGGTTTCTTGTGCATTTCGGTCAACCACCCGGTCGACCGACTCAAGGCAAAAATTCTTTTTGAAAAACTTGAAATTTTATTTTGTTTTTGTAATATATTTTTCATCAAAAAGAATATACAATATATTTCAAGGTATATTGTTAAGTCCCAAACTGTGACAACAAAGATCAACACAAAATCTAAGATAAGAACAATGTTTAGTAAAAATAAATTTTTTGAAAAATAAGAATATTTTCAAAAACGAAAATCATTTTGCAATCTTTTAAAAATAATTCAACAACTTATGAAACAAAAAAATCCAAATGATGTTTTGTGTGTGTGTCAATCACATAAACTAACAAATTTACCAGTTTTTGGCTTTAACAAACTAAATTCTTACAAAAAGAAGAAAGGAAAAAAATTTCTTTCTTTGCCAATAGGAGTCCCTTGAGGTTATCTTCTTAAAATGAATTATAAGGCTCAATTTTGATAGCTTAGCTCTGGGATCATCATCTTGATGGCTTCATAAACTTTTGAGTCTTTATGGAGAAATCAAACCTTATAATGAAATCAATCTTTACCTGAAAGTTATATAGATAGAAATGTTAGATAGAAAACTGCATGGGATTATCATCATCAAAACTAAGGCAAAAGAGCTTTGGGCTAACAATCTGCCCTTTTTGATGATGACAAAACACATGGAGTTATTTTAAATATGTTGGGAAGAGGCTTCAAATGAAGCTCCCCTTAAACATTTGCATCATCAAAGATATGACATATGAGGATTAAAACATGAAATAAGGATTAATTCATGAAGGATATGATATGCATTAAAGAAGATCTATGCAACACCAAGCACATTTATGCATAACAAGATATGATAGATAAAAGCATATGAATAAACGTTTTTCTCCATCCATCCATAACCACCTACCCCGATATATAAGACATGTATCATAGAAGTTTCAACAATAAGCACATATACATGCTATAATACCAATTGTAACTAAAATGCCAACCTAAGATATCGATTGTATTACCTAGAACAAATGTCAGAAAAACAGGTGTCCAACATGAAAAAATACATACCGAGGCCAAGTCAAAAAAGCAGCAAGATACGCTTTCAACAATACAATACCAAAATGAAAGATAGTGCCATTACAATATCACAATAGACGTCCATCAAAAATAACTCCTACCACCTACTTCTCCCCCTTTTTGTCAAACATTAAAACTAGGGAGGAGTTAAGCATCTTCTTCTTCATCCACGTCTTCTTTAGGCTCAACAAATGTTTGATATACCATTGAGGCAACTTGAGGGGCCATCCATGGATCAAACGGTGGATCAGTTGGTGGAAGAAGGCATCCATATGCATCTAGAACTAGAATAGGCTAATCGTGCCTAGAGAAATGATAGTCCTCACAGTGCTAAAGATATCTGATGGTGGATCGCACATAAGCCATGTCATTCTGTTGCTCTCTCTGCATAGCTTCTTGATTCACAAGGATCCTCTCTGTGGAAGAAGTGATGTGTAAAGAGAGATTACTCAGCTGGGTCATCATACCTGCATAAGGATCGGTAGCTGAAGAGGAGTAACAAGAGTCAAAATGCTGGACAGAACGTGATGAAGGATGGGAAAGAGCCTGAAAATGAGCACCAGCATGCATCCTCTTCAAGAGGGTGTTGTTGATGTCAACAGAGGGGTTTACGGCTCTCCTATTGTTACATTGATTTTGAAATGTTTGAAGAGACAGTTAAGGATCATCCCGTGCAGATGATTTCTAGTGGGAATCATCAAATGGTCAGATAATATGAAATCGATGATGAGACGAGGGATGTTGACTCTAATGCCTTTCAGAAGGCAATAGATAAGCAAGGGGACAGAACTATGAGCATGACTATGTTTCTGTGATTTAGGCAAGAGATCATGAAAAAGTGATGACCTGAGCGCAAAGGGTGTAGTGCTTCACATCCTTATTCCTTACTAAACTCAGGTTATCATCATCGGGCGTGTTTGGATGTAAGGAATCACAGTGAAGTGAGGAAGTGGGAAGTATAATTGCTCATTTCCCTATCTATCCAAACACCGGAAAAGGAAAATAAGAAAACCCCCATTTCCCTTTTTCATCTCTCTTTTACACAACCATTTTCTCACTTCCAGAGTGCTATAGTTAATTTTGTGGTCATGTAAATCTCATTTATAATAAGTTATAGCATAAAACAGTTAATTTTTTGGTCAAGTAAATCTCACTTGCATTCTAATTACAATCTATTTTTTATTTTTCTTAATTAATTTTATTTTAATATTATTTTGCGGTCAACTTTGTGGTCAACTTTTCCACTTCCACTTTTCATTACCATCCAAACACCGGAAACGACAAAACATTTTCCAAACCACACTTCCCAATAATCATCCAAACACCAGAAAACTTACTACTCATTTCCCTTTTCCTAAAGGAAATAAATCTTACTTCCTACTTCCTCACTTCACACCAATCCTTAAATCCAAACAGACCCATCATGTAACAGACGGGAGGTGGTGAAAGCACTCTCACCGTCAGGGTACTCCAAATCCTGAAGATCAGAATAAAAGATGTCTATACCATCACAAGATAGTTTAAAAATCCTAGCAAAGCGTTCAAGAGAAATGTTGATATCCACATCCTTGACATGAGATTTGATATAATTATTAACAAAAGAAGATTAGAGTAAAAGTGTTGGACCGAATCGGGATAAACTTGCTCCTTAATAGTCACATATGATCTAAGAAACTAGTTTTGAGAATGAGAGTAAGGTCCAAGTGGTGAAAATTGGCTAGAACAACAAATGTACAAGTTTTATTACTGATGATAGAGTGTTTGTACATAGCATTCTCAGAGTTAAAGACATTCTGAGTTTTAGAGGAAGATTCAGGTGTTTAGATTTTTTACTTTAGGACGTTTAGAAGTCATGATGAGTGGACTAGACAAAATGAATGAATTTGTAGAGAATAATAGCATAAATTAGTGACAATCCATAGAAAATACATAGAAAGAATTGAAGAAATAATTAGACAATGAATGGGAAAAGATATACTTGAGAAATTATAAAAATTTCTTCTCCAAATAGGGTTTAAAGGGGTGCTAGAGATGAGATCTTAAAGAAGTGAGGCGGAAATTTTAGGGATTTTGGTGGATGAATGAGAGGGAAAGGTTGGGTGGAGAGATAGAGGTCGGCAAAGATGAAAGGAGTGAAAAAAAATTAGAAACTAGGGTTTCTAAATCAGCAGCAAGTATGTATACAAATTCAACTGTTGGTCGACCGCCTGGTCGACCGAGATGACTAGACAATACTGCCAAACAGACTCTCAATATATCGGTCGACCACCCAGTCGACCAGCAGGAAGGGTAAGCCATATGACAGGCTTACTTGGTCAATCGCCCGTCGACTGAAGCAATCTAGAGAGTCCAGTGACTTAGTCGGTCGACCGAGGCTGATCCCCAAACAAAAACAATTTTAAATTAAACAAATTTTATAAAATAGACTTTGAAAGTAGTTTTTTAAAAAAATATTTTATACATAGAGATAAACATCCAGAAATAAACCAAAGTCCAAGAATTTTACATAAAAAGTATTTGATAGATAGTTTTGAAAAAAAATTTCTCAAAAATTTAATAAAACTTGTATATTTATTTAATTCTTAAATTAGGCTAATTAAATAAGAAATGAAGCCAGATTCCTTGATGGGCTCTGAACTTCTCCTCATGCTTCCTCTAAGTCATGAGTGAGGTGCACATTTCTTTTCTTATTTGAATTGCTTATTGTGAATTAAAAGTGAAATAAATATATATATAATTAATATATTTTTTTAAAAAAATATTTTTCATCAAGATATAATGTCCATACATAATACAAGTCAACAAACAATAGTTCCGACACATGAAGATAATTTGGAGCATGAAGGTACAAGTGTATGTGTACAATAATAATCATGTATAGAGACTAAAATATTTAAACATATACATGCAATTAATATAGATTTGTTACACTAAATAATTGAATAATGTGAAGCTACAGACAAACCTAAGTATGTATGTGAAATTTAAAAACTCAAGATTTTGGAGATGTTACCGGTATAAACTAAAAATTCTCCAAATAGGTGGTGTTCTCCCATCTAGTCCTAGAGAGTGATGCATTCACATTATAGATCGCTTGAGCTCTATTACATCCACCATCAAGGTACCATTTTCTCCTATGTCTTGGAGGATAAATACCTACATCAAAAACATTTGGTGTATTTTTTGATACCCACATCTTTTTGAGTCCTATATGATTGGTCTTTTCTCAAACTCATACATTTTAGCCTTCAAATTTAATTTTTAATAACAAAACTTGGCTGAATGATCTTTGCGGCCACAATTTGTACAAGTGTACACTTTGCCATAAATAAATGCATGATGGTGATGTGCATTGCAATCAGGCTTGGTATGAGCAAATGAAATGTGTTCCCTTTGGTTTTACCCTTTGGAAACAAAGCATCTAATTTCTTAACATTGAAAGCAGAATCTTTAAAATAGAATTTAAATCATTCATTCTATTTTTCAAAGATTGAAATTCATTTTTATCAAAACTTGTGCTAGGACTTTCAATTTATATGAACATTTGTGATTTTCAAATCTTCTTTGCTTTTTGAAAAAACAATAAAAGGTTTTCTTTTCTTTCAAAACAAGCTCTAGTTTATTTTTCAAAGTATCGTTTTCTTTTCTCAATTTTTTGTTTTGAATATTTGAAATCTCATATCTACTTTGAAGTTCTTCAAAAAATTTAGCTAATTCATCCATGGTAAGTTCATCATCATCTAGAAAGATTTCAAGAGTTACCATTGAAGTTTTCTCTCCGTTTGCTATAAGGCAAATGTTTGCAGTGTTGACCTCTTTATCGTCGGACTCCGTTTTCGAGTCATCCTAGACGGCTTTGAAGGCCTTCGTCTTCTTGTGCAACTTCTTTTATGTGGTTGATTGTAGAGATGGACAATACGCTATGAGATGTCCCGTTTTCTTGCAACGAAAGCAAGGACCCGTCTTCTCTTTCTTCTTTTCAAACTTCCTTGTGATTTACCTCTTTGGTAGTTACTTTGCCTCCCCATCTTATAGAATACTCTTCTCACTTTTCGGATAAGCATGGCGAAGTTTTTTTCACCTTCTTTCGATGAATCTTCTTGATCTTCAATATAGAGAGTTGCTTTGAAAGCTATTGATTTCTTCTTGGTAGGTTCTTTCCCTTCTCGCACCGTCATTTCATTTCGTAGGTTTAAGGATCCCAATAAATCCGAAGAAGTCAATCTCCTCATGATTGTTCAATAGTCGCCTTGACCTCCTAAGCCTTAGGAAGAGCTCTTATCACCTTCCTTACTTTTTAATCATTATCAATATAATTAACTAAGAAAGATAAACCATTACTGGTTTTAATAAACAGGTAAACATTTCATCTATTGATTCATTTTCAAGCATGTAAAAGTTCCCATATTAAGAATGGAGCAAATCAATCTTAGAACATTTAACTTGTGAGGTGTCGTCATGTGTGATTATCAATTCATTCTATACTTCATAAGTTGACTTACAATTTATAACACGTGATAAGTCATCATTATTCAATGCTTATGTTAGTGCATATTGTGCCTTTGCATTGGCCTCATAATCTATGGCGGTTGCCTCAGACCATGGATCTGAGGTTCTACAAATTCTTAGTAATGGCCTTTGCAACCTAAATCCTAGAGACTTAAGGAAAAAGGTCATCTTCATTTTCCGTATGAAAAAAAAATTCAACCCATCAAACTTGGGTGGGGACTTAATGCTAGACAAGTCCTGTGATGCCATGAAATAAAGCAATAATATAAACTAAATAACTAATGCAATGAATATAGCCAAAAAGAGAGGATCTCCCTAAGGTGGTTAAACTAAAAACTAGGGTTTAAGCTCTGATACCAATTGTAAATCACTTAGAGGGGGTGAATAGGTGATGGACATGGGTCAATGGCAAATAATGCGGAATTAAAAACTAAATCTGGCAATCCAAGCAAATAACAATATCCAACACAATTAGTAATTTTCATATAGAAAATTGCAACAAAATGAAGAACAAATATAGCATGCTGAAAAGTCACCTAGAGGGGGGTGAATAGGTGACAATGCTAATCAAGGGCAAAATAAAAATTTGAAGCTACAACAATCACAAGATGAATGCTAGCAAGTAAGTATGACAATGAATATGATGAGTAAATAATAAGAGCAAGCAATATAGAGTAAGAATTTGCAAGAATGTAAACCAATCGCAAACACAAAGATATGTTATCGAGGTTCGAGCACCCAGCTCTACTCCCCGCCTTCCCCAGAAGGATTCTAGCTACTTCCACTATCACAAAGAACAATTACAATGGAGTACCCAACTCCTACAATCTCAAGAACAAGTGATTTCCTTGGTAGTCAAAAGACCACAAACTCTCTCTTTCAAAAATCTCTTCCCTTACAAAAGGTCCTTAGAGAATAATGAGTAGAATTGAAGCTCTTTTTGTGTAAGGAAAAGAAATTGAAATCAAAGAAAAACTTTGAAAACTCTTCAGAAAATTGAGAGAATTTAGCACAAAAACCAAGAACTTTGAAAGCCTTAATCTTTTGAATTTTTGCAAAGATTGTTGTTATCCCCAATCTCTCCCCAAACACCCCTATTTATAGGAGAGGGCTAGGGTTTAGGGATAAAACATATTTACTGATGTTTAGGAGGTAATTAGATCAAAATATATCCTTAAACGGATTTTTAAACACAAAAGACAAAAATAAACAGCCCTTAAAAATCTGCCCGTTACTGTTCAAACGGTCGGATCGGTCGACTGGGCCGGTCGACCGGTAGTATAAAAAATTTGACCGTTACAGGATATCGGTCGACCGACCCGGTCGACTGATACAAACTGTGACAAAAATAAATATTCCGGTCGACCGCCCCGGTCGACCGACAGACGTGCACACGGATACGTGCAGCTGCCAGGACTTCGGTCGACTGGTCCGGTCGACCGGACCAGACTGACATAGGCTCGGTCGACCGACCCGGTCGACCGGATCAGGTCAAAAAGCCAAAATGAAAAAGAAATAAAAGAGGATTTTGATTTTATCAAAAATACTTTTGAACAGGGATTAGTATAAAACACAAACATATATCTGTAGGCAAAATCTTGTATGCAAAATATTTTTGTATAATTTATAAGAAATTATTTTGGAATGAGCATGTGCGCAAAAACGTGTGTGATAGAGCATCAAACCTATCCACTATTCTTTAACATACTATAAACTGAAAAACAAATTACATGAAGACTTCTTGAGCTATCTTCAAGTCTTTGAGCCATCCAATGCCTTGCTAGTGCCTTCTCTTCTATGATCCTTCCTTGATGTGCAATTTGCCTTCCTTGCTTTGTGGAATTTAGAAGTTCTTGCAATAGCTAAGCGAATGGTCTCTAAACATGGTACAAACCTGAAACTTATCTTAACAAACTTGTTAGTACCAAATAGCTCATATTTGGTTTGTCATCATCAAAACACAAAACAATTTGAGAGTGTAACCTCTTGGGCCAACAATCTCCCCCTTTTTGATGATGACAAAACAAATAGGCTATTAACAAAAATATAGGGTAGGAGAAAACTCCCCCTCAAATTATGCTATACTTAAAACACAAGAGTATGCTCTAGAAACCAATAATTGAAATGATGCATCAATTATTGAAACCAATAAAAACACAGACCAATAAAAACACAAAAATATCTCTTGATACCAAAAATACCAATACCAAAAATACAAGAATTTATTTAAAACACAAAAACTCATAAAAACAAAACAAAACAACAAAACATATAAATTCATATGGAACCAAGACCAAATGAACTTATTTTATCCATGTAAACTTATTCTCCCCTTTTTGTCATACATCAAAAAGGGTTATGAAAAACATGTTTATTCAATAATACAAACATTAAGTTCTCCACAAATAAACGAAAATCTAGCAAAATCAAGAGGTTTAGTGAAAATATCGGCTAGTTGTAAATCCGTGGAAACATAATCAATATCTATATCACCTTTCTCAAAATGATCTCTAAGAAAGTGATATCTAATCTCAATGTGCTTGGTCTTACTATGTTGATTTGCATTTTTGGTCATGTGAATAGTACTAGTATTATCACAAAATATTTTTATATGATCAAAGTGCAAATCAAAATCAAGGAGAGTATGTTTCATCCAAAGGACTTGTGCACAACAAGCCCCCGCGGCAACATACTCTGCCTCGGCGGTTGAGAGAGCTACGGAATTTTGCTTCCTAGAGGACCATGAAACAAGACAATTACCAAGAAATTGACATGTCCCACTAGTACTCTTTCTATCTACTCTACAACCCGCATAATCGGCATCCGAATAACTAGTCATTGAAAAATCTATAGTTTTTGGATACCAAAGACCCATTCCAATTGTGCCCTTAATATAACGAATAATGCGTTTTACCGCAATAAGATGAGACTCTTTAGGACACGATTGAAATCTAGCACAAAGACACACACTAAACATGATATCCGGCCTACTTGCCGTCAAATATAAAAGACTTCCTATCATGCTTCTATATAATTTAATATCAACATTTTTACCTTGTTCGTCCTTATCAAGCTTGGTTGTAGATGCCATTGGAGTGTTGCAAGCCTTTGATCCTTCAAGCCCAAACTTCTTTACTAGCTCCTTTGCGTACTTGGCTTGGTTAATGAAGGTTCCGTCTTGCAATTGCTTGATTTGGAGTCCAAGGAAGAAATTAAGCTCACCCATGGAAGACATTTCAAACTCTAGTTGCATTACCTTTTCAAAATCCTTGCACAAAAGCTCATTAGTAGATCCAAAAATTATATCATCAACATAAATTTGCACAATTAAAATATCATTTTTAACATGCTTAGTAAAGAGAGTTGTGTCTACTTTGCCTTTAATAAAATCATTTGAAATGAGAAAACTAGAAAGCCTTTCATACCAAGCTCTTGGAGCTTGTTTCAATCCATACAAAGCTTTATCAAGTTTAAAAACAAAATCGGGATGAACATGATCAATAAAACTGAGAGGTTGAGCAACATAAACTTCTTCATTAATAAAACCATTTAAAAATGCACTTTTTACATCCATTTGAAAAAGTTTAAAATTTTTAAAACATGCAAAAGCTAGTGTCATCCGTATGGCTTCAAGCCGTGCTACGGGTGCAAAGGTCTCCTCAAAGTCAATTCCCTCAACTTGAGTGTAACCTTGGGCCACTAACCTAGCTTTATTCCTAATGACATTTCCGGACTCATCCATCTTGTTTCTAAAGATCCACTTAGTACCAATTATTGGTCTATCGTGGGGCTTAGGAACAAGATGCCAAACTTGGTTGCGCTCAAATTGATTGAGTTCCTCTTGCATGGCAAGCAACCAATATGGGTCCGTCTCGGCTTCGAGAATGCCTTTGGGTTCAAAATGAGAAATAAAAGCAAAGTTACCACAAATGTCATGGAGTTTGGAGCGTGTTGTGACTCCTTTAGATGCATCACCCAAGATGAGCTCCTTAGGATGATTTGTAGCGTATCTCCAAGCTTTAGGAAGCGGTTGAGTGCTTTCCTCCTTATCCTCTTGAACTTCACCAATAGGATCTAGCTTTTCTTCTTGAGCGGGTGAGTCCTTCAAGGATAGTCTCTCCATGTCTTCACCTAGTGGTTCAATCTCTACAACATTCTCAACAACCACATTAGATTCTTCAAATTTAACATGCATGGATTCTTCAATGGTTAGTGTAGATCTATTGAAAACTCTATATGCTTTGCTAGTAGAGGAATATCCAACAAAGATAGCCTCATAAGCCTTAGCATCAAATTTACCCAAATTATCCTTAGTATTTAAAACAAAACACTTGCATCCAAAAACTTTAAAATATGCAACATTTGGTTTTCTAGAATGATACATTTCAAATGATGTTTTTGAAGAATTTTTGCATAAATAAATACGATTCGATATATAGCATGCGGTGTTTACGGCCTCGGCCCATAAATATTGAGGGAGGTCATATTCACTTATCATTGTCCTAGCCATCTCTTGAAGTGTTCTATTTTCCTTTCTACAACTCCATTTTGTTGTGGAGTTCTAGGACAAGACGTTTCATGCTTAATTCCCTTTTCATCACAATAAGTCATGAAGAGTTGGTTAATAAACTCACCACCTCTATCACTTCTTATTTTCAAAATCGAAAAACCCTTTTCTTTTTCAACTCTTTTTCGAAAAATCTTAAAATGAGAAAAAGTTTGATCTTTATTTTGCAAAAAGAAAACCCAAGTAAAACGGGAGAAATCATCAACCAAAACAAATGCAAATCTACTTCCATTTAAACTTTTAGTTTTAGTTGGTCCAAAAAGATCCATATGAATTAATTCTAAAGGCCTAGTTGACATGATATCCTTGATTGGTTTAAAGGAAGACTTGGTTTGTTTCCCAAGTTGGCACGCACTACAAATGCGGTCTTTCTCAAAATCCAAGCAAGGTATACCCTTCACTAATTCCTTTGAATTAATCCTAGAGATATGGTCAAAAGATGCATGTCCTAATCTTCTATGCCAAAGCCAAGAATTTTCATCAAAAGCATTTAAGCATTTAGTAGAACAATCTAAATTAAGCATGTCAATAATATAAACATTATTATCACGAAAACCGGTAAGAATACAAGCATCGGATTTAACATCAAAAATCTTGCATGAGGAATCATCAAAAACAACTTTAAGTCCACGATCACAAAGTTGGCTAATGCTAAGCAAATTATGTTTTAAACCATCTACTAAAACAACATTCTCTATAATAGGAGATGAACCAATTTGAATATTACCGATACCGATGATGGTGCCTTTGGAATCATCCCCGAAGGTGACGGATCCACCTTCCATGTACCTTGATAGGGTTGTGAAGTTGTTGATATCCCACGTCATGTGTCTCGAACAACCACTATCAAGGTACCACCGCTCCCTACGTCTTGGAGCCTTGGTGTGTACCTACATCAAACATTTTAGGACTTGATTTTGGTACCCACATTTTCTTGGGTCCATGAGGGTTAGAGCCATTAACCCAAACAAGATTATTTGAACTATGCAATTTATCATAACAAAATTTAGCTAAATGTCCATTTTTGCCACAATAAGTACATCTATACACTCTACCATATCTAAAAGCATAGTGAGTGTGTGATTTGTGAGCATGGGCATTGTGAGCATGAAAAGATTTAGCATGAGAAGTATTATTTGAAGTGTGAGCATGTGGAATTTTAGCATGAGAATCTTTAACATGAGAAGTGAGCTTTTTGGAAAACTTTTCTTCAAGCTTCTTGGTGTTAAAAGCACAATCTTTCAAAATCTTTTCAAAATCAACCATTTTGGTTTTTAAAGAAGAAATTTCTTTATTATCAACAATAGGGGTTTTACCCTTACAAGAAATCTTATAAGCGTCAAATTCATTTTGAATGAAAACTAGATTTGAAGAAAGATCAACTTTTTCTTTGAAACAAAGCAAGTTGATTTTTAAGAAAAACAACTTCTTTTTGTAATTTCAAGCATTCCATTTCTTGTTATCATAAGTTTCGGAAAGCTCTACAAAAGCATGAACTAGAACTTCCTTACTCAAATCATCATCTTCATCATCAAGGGATTGAGGGGTTACCTTGGGTGTGTTTGCCATGAAACACATGTTAGCTTGATCCACCTCCTCTTCGGACTCGCTTTCCGAATCCCATGATGCTTTGTAGGCTTTCTTTTCCTCCGGCTTCTTTGGCTTGAAGGAGGAAGTCATTTTCTTCTTGAACTCCGGACAATCCGCCATGATATGTCCGGGTTTGCGGCAATTGTAGCATATGATCTTCCGCTCCTCTTTGCCTTCGAATCTTCTCCGGAAGTTGAACTTGTTCTTTTGGTACAACCTCTTGACATTCCGCACAAGTAGGGTTAGCTCCTCATCTTCTTCTTCGTCTTCATCATCGTCATCATTGGTGGATGAAGTCTTAAAGGCAATGGATTTCTTCTTTGAAGTAGTTGCCTCATCTCTTGCTTTCTTCTCCATCTCATGGGTCTTTAGGTTCCCAATGAGACTAATGATGTCCATCTCGTCCTTGTCGTTCAACTCCTTTAAGGTGGTGGCCTTGATCTCCCAAGATGGTGGAAGAGCCCGTATCACTTTGCACACCTTTTGATCATTTGAGATGACGTCACCTAATGAAGAAAGTCCATTTGTAATTTTAGTGAAACGAGTAATCATACAATCAATGGATTCTTCATCAAGCATTTTGAATGATTCATATTGAGACCTCAAGAGATCTATCTTAGCTCTCTTGACTTGTGAAGTCCCTTCATGTGTGACCAATAAGTGTTGCCAAATCTCATAGGCGGATTGGCAATGAATTACCCGTGTAAGGTCATCCTCATTCAAGGCGGTTAAAAGGGAGTTTTGGGCTTTAGAGTTAGCCTCATATTCTCTAAAGTTGAAGTCGGTCCAAGTGCTCTCATCTTCATTGGGTGCTACATAGGGTTTGGTCAAAGACTTAGCCACTAAACTACCTAGTGATTGCAAAAAGATAGTCATCCTAACCTTCCAAATAGGGAAGTTGAGTCCATCAAATTTAGGTGGGGTTTTAATGTTGTCGGCCATGTTTACTAGTGTATGAATGTATGAATGGAAATGTTGATTAGCAATATTTTAAGGATCTCTCTATGGATGTTAAGCCAAACCTAGAGTCCAAGCTCTGATACCAATTGAAAAGTCACCTAGAGGGGGGGTGAATAGGTGACAATGCTAATCAAGGGCAAAATAAAAATTTGAAGCTACAACAATCACAAGATGAATGCTAGCAAGTAAGTATGACAATGAATATGATGAGTAAATAATAAGAGCAAGCAATATAGAGTAAGAATTTGCAAGAATGTAAACCAATCGCAAACACAAAGATATGTTATCGAGGTTCGAGCACCCAGCTCTACTCCCCACCTTCCCCAGAAGGATTCTAGCTACTTCCACTATCACAAAGAACAATTACAATGGAGTACCCAACTCCTACAATCTCAAGAACAAGGATATTTCCTTGGTAGTCAAAAGACCACAAACTCTCTCTTTCAAAAATCTCTTCCCTTACAAAAGGTCCTTAGAGAATAATGAGTAGAATTGAAGCTCTTTTTGTGTAAGGAAAAGAAATTGAAATCAGAGAAAAACTTTTGAAAACTCTTCAGAAAATTGAGAGAATTTAGCACAAAAACCAAGAACTTTGAAAGCCTTAATCTTTTGAATTTTTGCAAAGATTGTTGTTATCCCCAATCTCTCCCCAAACACCCCTATTTATAGGAGAGGGCTAGGGTTTAGGGATAAAACATATTTACTGATGTTTAGGAGGTAATTAGATCAAAATATATCCTTAAAACGGATTTTTAAACACAAAAGACAAAAATAAACAGCCCTTAAAAATCTGCCCGTTACTGTTCAAACGGTCGGATCGGTCGACCGGGCCGGTCGACCGGTAGTATAAAAAATTTGACCGTTACAGGATATCGGTCGACCGACCCGGTCGACTGATACAAACTGTGACAAAAATAAATATTCCGGTCGACCGCCCCGGTCGACCGACAGACGTGCACACGGATACGTGCAGCTGCCAGGACTTCGGTCGACTGGTCCGGTCGACCGGACCAGACTGACATAGGCTCGGTCGACCGACCCGGTCGACCGGATCAGGTCAAAAAGCCAAAATGAAAAAGAAATAAAAGAGGATTTTGATTTTATCAAAAATACTTTTGAACAGGGATTAGTATAAAACACAAACATATATCTGTAGGCAAAATCTTGTATGCAAAATATTTTTGTATAATTTATAAGAAATTATTTTGGAATGAGCATGTGCGCAAAAACGTGTGTGATAGAGCTTCAAACCTATCCACTATTCTTTAACATACTATAAACTGAAAAACAAATTACATGAAGACTTCTTGAGCTATCTTCAAGTCTTTGAGCCATCCAATGCCTTGCTAGTGCCTTCTCTTCTATGATCCTTCCTTGATGTGTAATTTGCCTTCCTTGCTTTGTGGAATTTAGAAGTTCTTGCAATAGCTAAGCGAATGGTCTCTAAACATGGTACAAACCTGAAACTTATCTTAACAAATTTGTTAGTACCAAATAGCTCATATTTGGTTTGTCATCATCAAAACACAAAACAATTTGAGAGTGTAACCTCTTGGGCCAACACATGCAAATAGAGAGTATGAGTTAAAGAGATAGGGAAGAGAAAGTAAGCAATCACAAACATAAGAGGATTATTTCGATGTTCGAGCCGCTTGCTCTACGCCTCGCCTTCACCGCGTGAAGGATTTCCACTATAGTTTGATCCCGTAAGATCATCACTCTTCAGGTTCCCTCAAGAATAAACCGGACCCACAAGTCTTCTCACTTGGTATCTTCTACACCTTACAAATGATGAACCTGCATGCTCATTTGAGGCCTCGACCTCCATAACTCTTCTCAACAACAATGAAGAAAATGACCTTTCTAAGATCACCAAAATAGCTCACAAAGTGCAATCTTATAACCAAGAATGAATTTTTAGCTCAGAGATTTGTAGATAGGAAAGTTTGTAATTAGTGGAGTGTGAGCATCAAAGCAAGAGAGATTTGGAAAGGATTTTGATTGAAGAACACTTTCTCTTCTTGAAAATTTTCTCTTTGAAAATTTGAATCTAAAAGGATTGAAAGTATTATCTGTTAGTTCTTGTGCTTTTCTTAGTTCTGACTAATGGTCAATAGGGTTACTATTTATTGGTATTCAAAAATAGAGTGAAAAACCTATATAACCATTTTTGATTAACCACTAATTAGTTCTTTAAAAATATAGTCGCCAGAGGCAAAGTCTATCAAAAGCAGACAGGCTTGACCGTTTGGAATTATTGGTCGACCCATCTCAACCGAGAGCAAAATGCTTACAGTAAGTCGACCGCCTGGTCGACTGAAATGCATAATGGTTTATTGTGCACTTCGACCGACCACCTTGTCGACTGACACAAGGCAAAAATCCTGTTTTGAAAAACATGAAATTCTGTTTTGTTTTTGTGATATATTTTTCATCAAAAAGAATATGCAATATATTTCATGGTATATTGTTAACTCCAAAATAATGATATTAAAGATCAACACAAAATCTAAGATAGGACCAATGTTTAGTAAAAATAAAACTTTTGAAAAACAAGAAATATTTTAAAAAACAAAAATTATTTTTGCAATCTTTTAAAACAATTCAGCAACTTATGAAAACAAAAAATCCAAATGATGTTTTGTGTATGTGTGTGTGTCAATCTCATGACATAACAAACTTACCAATTCTTGGTTTTAACAAACTAAATTCTTACAAAAATAAGAAAGAAAAAAATCTTTTCTTTGTCAATAGGAGTCCCTTGAGCTTGTCTCCTTAGAATGATTTTCAAGGCTTAATTTTGATAGCTTAGCTCTGGGATCATTATCTTGAGGGCTTCAAAAACTTGTGAATCTTTATAAAGAAGCCAAATCTTATCATGAAAATCATATAGGTTCCAAACAGGATACCAAATGTAGAATCTAATTTGCACTTTAACTAGGCAACACAAACACTAATATGGAAATGAGTAGGGTTAATAAAATTATCAAGATTTTAGTAGTTCCCACAAATCTTTTATCTAAAACTTATACAGAAAGAAATGTTAGATAGAATAACTACATGGGGTTATCATCATCAAAACTAGGACAAAAGACCTTTGGGGCAACTCGATGTTCCGTTGCTGGTGCGCAGAACCTGCCGCGAGGCACAGGAAAGAGTAGGATCTTATTTTATGCCCATTTAGGAAAGAGAAAATCGGGGTCCCTGCATACCCGTGGAATACCTGAAGGCCCGCAGGTAGAACCAAAATTTTAGTTACACAACATACCTAATAACATTATAAACATATTCACTAATTGAAGTCCATCAGTTTCCCCTTTACCCAATGTAAGTTGGCCCTTTATTATAGATTATTATATAATTATCAATTTATGAGAATAGCAAGAGCAAGACAAGTTCAGGAGTTACAGGAGTAAAATTAGTACATAAGTAAATGAGTATAGGAGATATAGGATCACTGTATATAATATAAGATAGCAGTTATAGGATTCCCGTAATATGATAATCACAAGTCAAATAGTAATATAACAGGTGGCAGATGATAAATAATAACATGGCAGGTGATAATATTTAGGTGATAGGTGATATCATAAAAGGTGGCAGGTGTCAAGTGATCAACATAGCACGTGATGGCATGTCAAGTAATTAGCACAATGGATATTAACTATCGTGTATCACAATACAAGAAAATAGTTCAATACAGGAGATTAGTACGAATACATAAAAATGATTATGATATAGGGGATCGGTACGAATACAGAAAGGCAATACAATTTTGAAAAACAATATAAGTAATGGTTTAAAACTCTTCATAACTATCAAGAAAACAATAATAGTTAAATTATCAAGCTGGGGCATGTGGGCAAGCAAGTAAGCGAATATCCAAACGGGGCTTAGAAAAACTGAAGCGAAGCTAACGTACATGACTAGACACCATCACGTTTGGTGTGTTACCGCATCATGTTCGACATTATTACCGCTCGCGACAGAGCTAAATACACATGATGAAGAGAGTATATGTGCGCTATACTACCATACGTGGCGAAGTTGCGCTCACAGTGTAACCATGCTTGAACAGAGTTAGCTGTAAAGCGCTAACATTAGGTCCACCTACCAAGCGTAGCGTATAGAAAATTTAGAGGTGAACCACAGAGAGGTTAAGCCTGAAGGATGAGTAGGAACTTGCAGAAATTTTAGTATCATATATGCATATAATTAACGAGTAAGAGAACCGCTAAACGGTTAAGCCTAGAGATTGAGCAAGTGGAAGTATAGCCAGACTAACGCTACGCAATTAAAAGTTTGGCTCTCAGCCACAGGATATAGCTAGTAAAACTCAGAGGGTGAGCAAAGTGGCAGAGTAGTAAGTCGTGCCTGACGAGGTGCCCAACAGGTTAATTAAATAGTCCATGACTTATCTAGGTTCCCGACGAAGCTGGAACCCTAAAGTGTTTAAACCCGAAAGTTAGAGTAGAGAACCTCGAGTCTAAACATATCCTAGAGACTAAGTGAAACGGGGACATGGCTAAACCATGCCTGACGAGGCTACGCAATTAAGCTCAACTCAGGGCCACACAGTGTAGCTAGTAAAATCTAGGGGGTCTAAATCTAAAGACTGAGCAAAGCGGGAGCATAGTAATCCGTGCCTAACAAGGCGTCCAATAGGCTAATTACACAGTCATACAGCTTATCTAGGTTCCCAACGAAGCTGAAAAATATAGGAAATTAAGATTATTGACTAATGACCATGAAGAGTCGACCCCACAAGATATAAAATACTAATAAAGTAATATCACAGACAATATACATGTACAGAAATTAAACCACACTACTACAGGCATTCGTCACAGATCTACCACATATACAATTCTAGGCACTTGGCCACATATATATGGTATACAATTCATAGACATATAAATACATCCTGGGAAATACAATTACACAACTACACAAATTTTCAAAAATACATATTAACCCGTTGAAGCAAGGAAACACATAATAAGGCGAGAACACTCGCCTAAAATTTGAGAAAATGCCGTAAAATCTCGAAACTCCTAAAACACGGGCACATGCAATACCCACCATTATAAAGAGAGAAAGATCTAGAGATAAAAAGTGGGGAATCTAGAGAGAGTTAGAGAGAAAGAAGAGAGAGAAAACCTAGAGAAAGTACAAGAGAGAGAAGAGAGAAAAGCAGAAAGAGACAGGGGAGAGCGGGTCGGCCACTTGGTGGCCGACCAGATGGTGGTAGATTGTTCATCAATAGTGCATAGTTTTTGTCACATTTTCATATTTATTTTTTTATAAAACATTACTATTTAATTATTTTATTGTTTAGTAATGTGCAGGACTCTATAATAAAAAAAGAAAAGAAAAGAGGCTAAAAGCCCAAAAGATTAAGGAATTAAAAGATAAATTGGGAAGCTAAAGAAATTTTCTATTTTATCCTATCTAAATTTGGATTTTAAACTTAATTTGTTTGAAATCTAGAGGAGAAAAAAGATCAAAAGAGATAACTCTTATCCCAATTGAAGATAGAGGAGAACTTCTACTCAAATTCAGATTGCTTGAGCCACGAGTTAAAGATAAATGGGAGAGAATTCAAATTTAGACTCGGATTTTGACTGAACACTTTTTACTGTTTTGATCATAACTTTCTCTGTAGAAAGGCAAATTCGGTGATTCAAGATGCTAAAAATGAAGACTTATTTGTCTACAAGTTGTATTTTGACCGCTGCTTAAAATTCAGTCAATTAGTAAGTCATATTTGGTAATTAATATGCTAACTAGCTACAGACAAATTCAGCATCAAAATTCACAATCTTATTTTGGAGATAAAGGATAAAATCAAGTTTGGAATTTAAACGGTACTTGATCCCCAAATTAAGAAGAAAAGGATATTTTCTAAATATCCTCAATTCAAATACAAAGGATAAGGAGATAGCCTCCTTTTTTTGGTGTGCAGCTTTATCTAGGACTCTCCCTGGTTCTACTATATAAGCTCATGTAGAGGCATAGGAAATCTCATCTCAGAAAATCAAGTTTAAGCTTTTCTTTAGATCTTTTTTTTCTTAATTTTCAATGTATTTTTACTTTGAATAAGAAGATTTGTAAAGAGAAGAAGGCTTTTGTACTGGATCAGTGACAATTTAATAAAGGTTCTTATTTTCTTTCATATCTCCTTTTGTTCTTTTATTTGTGTTTTTCAATTTTTAGTTACTTTATTTTATGCATTCTTTAATCACCATGCCTAGTTTAATAATAAATATGAGTAATTAATTCTCTTTGTAGCTTGCTAATCTCTCCACCAACTAAGTCTAGTTCTATAAGATGGATTGATTGAATTCCATGCTTGTTTGAAATCCTAAAGTAAAGTTATATTTCTTGAAGATTAGTGATGAAATAAGTTAAACAAGTTTTAGGGATACACTATTTAATTATTATTCTTAGTTCATACATAGATACTTTGATAGCTTAATGTTAGGTCTAAAATGATTTTTCTTATGCTATACTTAGAAACTTTAACAAACATTGTTTAATTTTCTGTAGTGTACTTTAATTAGAGTTTGCTTTCTAGCTTACTCCTCTTGCTTGAATTTGATCCAAAACTTTAGGATTAATCTTTCTAGGTTCAATATGATATTTATTCTTTCATACACTAGTGCTTAGTTGTAGTAGATGATTAGTGGGCTATGATCTCTCTTTTTATTCAATCAACTATTTATAACCATCATCTTTTTTTCCAAGTTTTACACAAAGAAAACGTATCGAAATACTTCCATCGTATATCTCCCTGCGGATCGACCCACTTGGCCCTTGCTATAGCGGATTAACTGTGAGAAAATAGAGACACTTTTTAACCTTAACAATTTACTTTTTCTCTATTTTCTCTACCAATCAGTGCCGGCAGCCGGCCATAGCTGTCGATGACCCACACAGAGAGAAGAGAGAGGGTAATATAGGAGAGTGAGAAAAAGAGAAAAAGAGATAAGAAAGAGAGAGAAGAGAAAGAGACAAGGGGAGAGATCTAGAGGAAAAGAGATTTAAGAGAAGGAAAAAGGGGCCCGACCGGCGGCTGGTAAGGTGGCGCGATGGAGCTGGCCACCGCGGCCACAGCCACAGGGAGGAGACGGAAAAAAAGAAAGAAAGAAAAAGAAGAAAAAGGAAGAAGAAGGAAATAAAAAGGAAAGGGAGGAGAGAGGGGAGTCAGCGGCGGTACTTCGTATCACTGATGGCCATGAGAGGAGGATAGACAACAGATCTTGCTGGAGAAGACCCCGAAGAGAAAGATAAAGGGGAAGAAGAAAGAGTGAAAAAAAAGATGAAAAGAGAGAAGCAGAGAAAAAAGAAGGGGAAGAGGGGATTTGCCAGCGGGGTTGAAGTCTACGGCGCTGGGTCATTATGGAAGATGTTGACACGGTGGCGCTGGCCTTGGGGCGGCTACGGTCAGCTGAAGGAGGGAAGAGGGAGTGAGAAAGAAGAGAGAAAAATAGAGGAGAGAGAGAATGAGTGGGAGAGAGAGAAAGATTTAAATAAAGGAGTTATTTTATGGGTGGTTGGTATCATTCCAGTTGATAAGCCTAGAAGATGAGACAAAGAGCAAAAATCTCAAAAGTAAAATATTTTATTTTAATAGGGTAAAATTAGAGAAATTCAGAAAATTCTCAAAAATTCCAAGAGGTAGAAAACAACATTTTGAGAAATAATATGAAATTATTTTTATAAAATTCAATCTCATTTTCAAATTAAAATCATGAAATTAACTGATCATACCGGTCGACCAAATCCAATCGAGTTTTGATAAATTTAGAAAAATATTTCAAAATGCACTAAAGTAGAAAATATGATCTTGAGAAATAACATGAAAGTAGAAATTCAACTCGGTTTGTAAATTAAAAATTCAGGAATCAACCTACAATATCAGTTGATATCGATTTTGAAGATTTTGCAAAATAATTAAAAAAATTCAAAAAATCAAGAAAAATCTATAATATTGGAAAATAATATTTGAAACTAAAATTTGTTAAACTTGATTACTAGAAAGACTAAATCAAGCAGCACATTAGGATTCGATTTCTAGTTCACACTCGGGCAGACTCTCAGTCCAAGCATCCAAATTCGATGCAAAACAATCACATAACTAAATAAAAAACAAAATAAATATAGGGAAAAAATCAAAAAATATAGTCAAAAAATTGAAACACGTACCTAAGTATGTATTCTGAGAACGTGGTATTACATTTAGCATCGGGAACACTCCTGTGGATTTACATTGCGTTGAGTGTTATTTTTTTTCTAGTTACTTTCACGCATTGCACTAATCGATCTTAAGGCATAACCCGATAAAGACGATAAATTGGCGAAGTCATTATCCTTCCTTGGCCCAAAAATCATCTCCATTACACTCACCCAAGCCTAACTAAAATTTGACTAGACTTGGCCCTGTTGGCCAAAGGCCCATCATTCTAGTTTTGATGATGATTAACTCATGTAGTTATAGTACTAATGATCTTATGTTTGCTTAATTTTTAGGTACTCAATAAAGATCTTAGTTGGTGTTTAGCTCCAACAAAAGATTCAAAGTCAAGTTTTAAAGGGAGCATATGTTGATTCAAGAGCTCAAGCATAAAGATCATACCAGGTACTCAAGATTTATTCAAGAAGAAGACTTCAGTCAATAGTTTGTAAGTTTAGGATTTATGTAAATAATAAATTAGTATTGATTGCTCAAGCTTATGCACATACACTTGCACATAAATTTTGGTATTTTGGTTTTCAAGAATAATGGTTTTTTCTATATGGTTTGCATCTGAAAAGATTAAGTTTTACAGTTTGGAATATGAGTTAGATTCTATCCACACATATTAGAGCTTTATTTACTCAATGAAATTTATTTTAATGAGTTTTTAGTTTCAAGTTAACACATTTATGTTTTGATATTCTTATGTTGAATTTCATTAAAAACAAGTTTAAATTATTTTATATCTGTATTGGATTCTATACACTCACATTATACTTCAAAAGAGTTTAACAATTTTTTTTTTGGTATCTATAATAGTTTTAGAAAAATATATTCTCATTTAAAAAAATACGATTTTTGTTTAAAGATTGAATTTCTATATCTCAAAAACAAGTTCACATGTTTACAATATATATTGATTTTAATCACACTTATTTGTGCTATATTGTATTTACGTGAACTTATTTTTGTAGAATATATAGAGATTTGTTGGGATTTAATTAGATTTAAAAAGTTGCTTAAGTATATTCAAAATAGTTGGTCTTTGGGCTGGCTGGTCGACCGTATAGTCGACCGACCGCAGCTCATTTGCTCGGCAGGTTGGCCGCACGGCTGATTGATGTGTACAGACATGCACAAGCCCATGGTGCTAGAGTTCGGTCGACCAGCCGGCCCACTGCAGTGAAGTTCGGCCGACCGATCAATTGATTGACTATTCCTATAGAACTCTTGGGTTTTATCGGTTGACCACCCGATCAACCGGTAACCTCCAATGGTAAAAAGATCTGACAGTTGGTGATCGACTGCCATGTCAACTGATAGGCCTATCAGGACTGAATTGAGCCCAAACGACTAGTTTTTGTTTGGATTATAAATTGAGGCCTTTGGTTGGATTTTTCCTTAGATATTTTAGACCCTATTTCCCTATCTTCTTTAGAGTTTTCTCAATAAGTTTTAGAGCTTCAATTTCATATAAAAATAGTTTTGACGAGTGCTTCTCTTGAATTTTCAAAATAAATTTTTTTGAGCTTTTCATGTCCAAATCTATCTAGTTTTAGCACACAAGTTTGAGCCTTTCATTGCTAAATCTATCATATCGGATCCTTGTTTGTGTGAAGAGTTTGTATGTGATCAAGAAGTTGATCACCAAGTGTTTTACCTTGTATTTGAGAAGAAGTTAGAGGCTGCGGTCTCGGCGAGCTTGCGGGTTAGTGTATGTTATTCTTGCGGGAACAAGTGAGGGACTTGCGAGTCTGAGAGTCTTATAGGTGTTACGACACTAAGTGACCTTGCGGGATCGACTCTAGTAAAAATTCTTCATTGCAGTCAAGGCAGGGACGTAAAGCAAGTGGCTCAAACCGCGAAACAATTTTCTCGTGTTTGTGATTGCATATCTCTCTCTTTCCTCACTTGTGTTTATATATCTTGCATGCTCATATAGGTCATATCTTTATATGCTTGATATTAAATATACTTAATTGATCTACATGCTTGGAATATTTAACTGATATCTTGCATTCTTTTATTTCTTGTCTATCCTAATACGCTTGATATATTTTCATGTCTTATACTTGCTTAAACCAAGAGAGCTGTTGAAGCACCTCAACTTTTAGTCAAGAGGAGTCTTGAGAAAAAGTTCTAGAGCCCTTAAACGGGAATTCTGTTTCACTTTTTGGTTATCATTTGTGTGTTAGTTTCAGTTAATGTAAAAGTTTTTATTTCCACATTTAATTAGCACATCCCCTATTCACCCCTCTCTAGGTGATTTCAATTGTATCAGAGTTTGGTTCTCTTGATTTGGGTCTAACAACCTAAAGTTAAAGATCCAATTTTTGCTAATAATTATATTTGTTTATAGACTCACATGAATTTTCTTGCACCTCCCATGTTCGATATTCATAACATACAAAATTGAAAAGTTAAGATCACTATTTATCTTAAAACCCTTGGTATACATGTTTATCTTACTACCACTGAAGAATTATTTATTGTAAATGGTAACTATTTTGAGGCTAGTTGTAACACCTCGTTCCTGAATACGCACCTGGATATGTGTCTTGATTTTTCGCTTTTATTTTTTATTTTTTCTCATATTTATTATTATTTTTATTATTGTTATTTAGTATCAGACCCGTATTTTGTGGATTCACAGTCAGTCTGAGCCGAAACGTGGGGCCCGATCTCTTTCATACAATGATACTACTTGATTTGACCTATTCAGTTATTGGAATGGAATTGTTTCAGCTTTAAATATTAATTTTAATATTTTGAATTATTTTAGATTAAATATCCTAAATTCGCCATCGACCGGTATCGCCGATCAATTTTAGGATTTTTAATATGTAAATCGGATTAAATTTCTTGAATCTAATTTCACAATATTCTTCACGATAATATTTTCTATTTTAGATAAATTTTGGGCATTTATCTCAATTAATTTTTTGGGATTTTCGGTATTTTCTATATTTTTTCCTAGTCCAGAGTTGGCGGGTGTTTTTTCTCTTTTCTTCCTTTTTCCTTCTTTTTCTTTTTCCTTTCCCTCTCCTTTTCTTTTTCGTTTTTCTTTTTCCTTCTATAATCGTCCACCCACTTCCACACTCTTCTTCTTTCCTTTCTTTTCTTCTTTTCTTTCTCCATTTTCTTTCCCCCTCTTCACTCATTTTGGCCGGCGACTCCATCCAAGCCCCTCTCCCTATCTCATTTCAAACTCTCTCTTACCTCAATATCTCTCTTACCTCTCCAATCTCTCTCACTCTCTCTCCAATCTCTCTCTCTCTCACTCATTCACAATTTCTCCCTCTCCCCAACCCTATCCGGCGACCACTTCCACCACCTCCGGCAACCAGCGACCATCACCACTACGCTCCGGTGCTCATCACCACCCGACCACCTACTTCTCCACCAACCCTCTCCCATGTCCTCTTCCAACTTCCTAAACTCTTTCACCAAATATTCACCATCTTCTCCACCTTATCCAAACCACCACAACTTCCACCGTCAGTGGCCACCTCCTCTGGCCATAGCACGATCAGCTAAGATCAACCTCTTCTTCTCAATTACCGACCGCCACCATCATCTCTAATATCATCCTCAACATCTTCACCAAAATCTCCAACATCACCACCCACGTCACCACCTCCATCCTTCTCCTCCTTCCCATGGCCCACGGCTGCCAGTGCCCTATTGGTTGTCTGCGCACCAGCCAGCCTGAACACCTAGGCCGTGGCCTCCATCCTCTTTCTCCTTCTTTTTTCTCTCTCTTTATTCTTCTTCTCTCTAGTTCTAGATTTAATTTTATCTCTTTCTCCCTCTCTCAAACTCTTCTCTCTCCATCTCTGATCTATCTCTGATCTGGTTCTTTCTCTTAGCTCTCTCTAGCACTTTCTCTCCAAATCTCTTTCTCTCTCATTCACTCCTATCATTCTCTTCTCTTTCTTACTCTTCACGCTCATATGCGATAACGTCTTTGGTGTTCTCTGAAAAATTGATGATACCAGAGTCATAGGCGAGTATTTATTTTATGGTTGGGCATGTACCATTTTTGTATTGGGCATTGTAGTGATTTGTGTATTGTGGGCATCAATATATTTTTAGGTGATTGATTGTATTGTGTATTGGTGCTTGTATATATGCGTCGATGATATGTTATATGATAGGAAATTGTTGTATTGCGCAGGCAGTGTATTATATATATGGTGAATGGATGTAACATTATAGGCGATATTTATATATGTGCATGCATTGGTATTAACACTTGAGTAGGTTGTAGGTACCCGGGCATAACCCTCGGATGAACTATCCTTCAGGGTTGCATCATCGAGAGAGACCGCTCTGTGGGCTATCCAATAGGCACTGTGTAACGCCCCGATCCTAAAGATACGGAGACGTTATGGCGACGCATATACGTGAGGAAAATACCCCACGTATACACGCTAAGCCTCAATTGTAACCTGAAACAAGCTATAAATCTAAACGTAATAAATCATGACTACTGCAATACCACATATA
This sequence comes from Agave tequilana, assembly GCA_038442645.1. NCBI lineage: Eukaryota > Viridiplantae > Streptophyta > Magnoliopsida > Asparagales > Asparagaceae > Agave > Agave tequilana. The sequence goes on along the minus strand of JAVJIF010024824.1, from coordinate 20,609 downwards.
AACAACCACGCATGATATCATATGAATCAAGAGATAGAAGAATGACTAGAATAAGAACTGAACTGATATGACAAGAATCAGGAAATAATATGAAAGCTAAAAAGATAAGAGTACCAGAATAGAATAGGAAGAAGCTCCAGCTATTGGTGAAGCATACGGCCTCAACGAACACCTGCACAAAGGAAACCAACCGTCCAATAGCTGGACGTGCAAACCCAGGGTCGTCAGAACGCGACCATAATGAGTGAGTGTGTGTAAAGGGGGAAAGAGCTCGTGCAGAAGAAACCATGTGCATAAACAATAATAAGAATAACTACAGATAGAAAAGATTAAGTAACAAAATAAGTAACTGAAAAGTAACACATATGATAACAACATGAATGCAGGTAGAAGACAACTGGCACATCTGTAAATATGCAATCAATGTCAATGCGTGTAATCTATCACATGTCACTAGGTTGGCATACAATCCAGTCATGGTTACAGTTATATGTCTATCACAGTGATATAAATGTACAATTAGATGATTGTGGTCAGTTACAATTCAATAACAGTTTATTATTAATTATGTCAGCGAACACCAATTGCCACCTGTAATAGGCGCATCCCATACTACGCCTACTACATGTGTCAATCAGAGTCCTAAGTTATTGAAACTGATTGGTTGGAGACATTATCCATGTTTTAGGTGGGTCCCGTACATACCCGGGACCACGGCCTCAGTTTCCTGGCGCTGAACCAGGCCGTACCGCTAGGTACTCAGTAACAGTAACAGTAACAGTAATCTCACTGTGAAAACAGTGGAACAGTAAACAGTACAGATGGGATGCCAGTCATCCCCCAGGAACCCTGCAGTGGAACCCTCAGTCGGCTGCGCAACCTGTATCCTAGGTCCACCCAAAATGCAGACGTTGTCTCCTCCATCAATTTCCCCAATCCCAGTGTAAGTTGTCCATTTACATTATTATTTATTCAATTCAGTTAAACCAGTCAATGTCCATATTATCTAAAATACTGGGACGATACGGTGACAGTAACAATAACAGTACAGTAACAGTCAATCAGTAATCGTATACACGGTGAACAATATCAGTAACAGTGAACAGTTACAGTAACCGTGTATACGATGAACAATAGGACTGTGCCGTGGTTACGGTCAAACAATCATTTCCCAGTAACTTTCGATAACATGAATCAATACAACAATAAAACTCGATAATACTCAATAGCCGTCTCATCTAGAACCGGTCAATATCTCATATGCATGTATTGCATATAACAATATCCGTTCTCTGTAGTCATCATGAACTTACCCTCAATAGTCATCCTGACCGTCAAATCTCAATCTATGTCAAAGTAATCCGGTACAATAATCCACAAGTTTAATAAATCAATAACCTGTTCTCTCATTATATCAGTCTAATCTGATCTTTATGTCATCAGTATATTCACATCTCAATAACCGAAATAGTCAATGCTCTGATACATCTATTCAGATCTCCACACTCTAGTCTGATCAAAGTCATCACCCCTCCATACTAAAGAGATATCATTAACTATTCCATCAACTTATATTCCCAATACTATCCTTGCAAATCATTAAGTATCAGTCCGTATCAGTAATCTAGTACAATAAATCACCATCTGAATATATCAATAATCAGTCTCTCCCTATAAATCTACTCTGATCCTCAAGTCACCAATAACAGAGATCAACCGTAAAAGTTATCAAACTGTGCATATAGTTTATTACTGATATCAATGCATTCACCCTTACAGTAATTATATTTCTATCACTAGGTGACAACAATAAATAACCGTCTATTAGTATTCTCGAAATCAACTAACATAACGGATATTGAGATTACAAGTAAATAATGGATACATCCTCAAAATTAGAATCTTCCAACTATAATCAAGATCATGTTACATATCTATATCAAGGATAAGCTACACACACCATACATAATGACAATCTATAAACTGATAATGACAATCTATAAACTGATAAGATCCAGTGTAAAAATATATCAGGAGTCACCTCTGAATCTAACTAAGTCCATGTCAATCCAAGTATCGGTAAGGTAAAGTCATATCTAACACTTCCCCGATATCCACTGGAATTCTAATTTAATACACATATGTTCCATCATGTAATCTCTACAATAATAATTCAAACACCCATATAATCAACATAGGATTCCAACATAATTGTTAACACATGCATATCATTTCCTATGCATTCAACATGTAATGTAGAAGGGGGTGACAACTCACATCCGTGCTTAATAATCTCTACACATAATCATGTAAAACATGTGCACAACACAACAAATTACACCACATACACAGACATGTCTATGATCAATAAATTAATTAAAGAGAGAGAAGGAGAGAGAGACACTCACCTGAGTTCGATCGCAAATCCAAAGCACTGAAATCATAAGGCTCCAGTAAATCTACATAAATTATTAAATAGAAATTGTTATATTCTTTTAAAAGAATATTTTAAGGAGTTTAAATCTTAGTTAATTAGTTTGGGAGTTGGAGATATGATGCTTTAGGTTTAATGAATTTAGTAGATTTAATTTAAACTAATTTCTGATTTTTTTGTTGGATTTTTAATAGGCTTTAAATCATTAAAATATTTAATGGGTTTGAATCTAACATTACGGAAAAAGGTTTAAAGAGGGTGATTTGATTTAATTCATGTTGGTATCACTCTAAAATTTTATCATAGAATGTAGAATATTATTTATATTTTTAGCTATTTTTAATAAATTATTTTAATATAAATCTTTCTCTTTTATCTCTTTCTTTCTTTCCTTTTCTCTTCTTTTTCTTTTTTTTTTTTTATAACAGAACAGCCAAAGCCCAGGCCCATGTACAGGCCCGGGCTGGACCAGGCTGGACCAGGCCTGGTCCAGAATTTGTCTTTTTTTTTTTTTTTTTTTGTGACTGTGCACAGCGGGCCGGCCCAGCCCACTGTGCACAAAAATCCCGCACAGACCCCTCTGGGTCTGTGCGGCAGAGGCTCTCGGCCATTGGCCGAGAGCAGCCAAAGGAAAGTTTTTTTTTTTTTAAATCCTTGTTAAAGATTTGGAATATAATCTATATAGATTAAAATTATAAATTGGTAGATCACATGTATTTTAGTTAGATTTTTAGATTGGGTTTTTGATGAATAAAAATATTCATGGAGATCAAGGTGTATACATGATTATAATAAACTATTTATATCAACAAAAGTTTGAGAAAAAAAAGATTAGTTACTTGATTATTGATCCTCCTGCATGCTCCTCAATTTGCACTTCAAGATCTGGATCCTTTTGTTCATGAGGAGAAAGAAGGATGAAGGTGGAAGGAGTTGGATTAAGGTTTCTCTTGAGGTAGAAGAGGAAGAAATGTTTAGGTTCTTTGAACCTGGACTCTAATTAGGCTAGATTGCTTAATTTAGTAAGATAGGATTAGGATGGAAATTTGGATTAGAATTTAAATATTTAAATTAGATTCTAGATTTGGATTTGGATTAGGAATTATTAAGATCATGATTTTGAAAATAAGATTAGGGTTAGGATTAGAATTGAGTTTTGAGTTAATGGGTAAGAATCTCATGCTAATGGGTTTTGGGCTTTAATTAAAAGAAACAAGAAATATGGAGAAATAAGAAAATAGATATTGGGCATGTGGGCTTAGCTCATGTGGGCTTAGAATAAAAAGAAAATAAAATGAAATGAAAAGGATAATGGGCTTGAGCTTATAGGGCATGGAATGAAAATAATAATACTATCCATTAATAATAATTTAAAATAATTAAATATGAGCAATAAGAGTTTACAAGTCATACATAATACTAAGACGAATAATGATAATAAATCAAGTTAGCAAATAATACTAAAATAACTAGTAAAATAAAATAAATACTTGTAGGAAAATAAAAATACAGTATTATTAGATTAGGGATATTACATTCTACCCACCTTAATAAAAATTTCGTCCTCGAAATTTCAATAAGGCGAGGAATGGTAAAAGAATCAAGGTCAAGAAGAAACAAACAAGTTTCAAACAGGGAATGATAAAACAATCAACAATCAAGAGGAAACATAAACAGGCTTCCACGTCGTCTCGTTGGGGCACCACGATTTCGCTGCGCGCTCTGATCTCTGGTACCATCTTCAACATGGAGTAACCGATCTCAAGAGATAGAATAAGGAGAAATGAATAGGAAAGAAGGACGAAATCAAGATGGACATCCAAATCACTCTAATTGAAGTGTTGGAATCATGAATATCAACAGATCAAGAACGGAATTCCAAAGGGAGGACGATCAATTTCCAAATGGGGTCAATATTATCACGTGAATAGTATATGTATATTGCAGTGTCAACATAACTGTCTCAGGTTACAGGTAGGAACTAGGTTCTCCTTTATGTCGAACCTAGGCTCTGATACCACTCTGTAACGCCCCGATCCTAAAGATACGGAGACGTTATGGCGACGCATATACGTGAGGAAAATACCCCACGTATACACGCTAAGCCTCAATTGTAACCTGAAACAAGCTATAAATCTAAACGTAATAAATCATGACTACTGCAATACCACATATAAACAACCACGCATGATATCATATGAATAAAGAGATAGAAGAATGACTGGAATAAGAACTGAACTGATATGACAAGAATCAGGAAATAATATGAAAGCTAAAAAGATAAGAGTACCAGAATAGAATAGGAAGAAGCTCCAGCTATTCGCGAAGCATACGGCCTCAACGAACACCTGCACAAAGGAAACCAACCGTCCAATAGCTGGACGTGCAAACCAGGGTCGTCAGAACGCGACCATAATGAGTGTGTGTGTAAAGGGGGAAAGAGCTCGTGCAGAAGAAACCATGTGCATAAACAATAATAAGAATAACTACAGATAGAAAAGATTAAGTAACAAAATAAGTAACTGAAAAGTAACACATATGATAACAACATGAATGCAGGTAGAAGACAACTGGCACATCTGTAAATATGCAATCAATGTCAATGCGTGTAATCTATCACATGTCACTAGGTTGGCATACAATCCAGTCATGGTTACAGTTATATGTCTATCACAGTGATATAAATGTACAATTAGATGATTGTGGTCAGTTACAATTCAATAACAGTTTATTATTAATTATGTCAGTGAACACCAATTGCCACCTGTAATAGGCGCATCCCATACTACGCCTACTACATGTGTCAATCAGAGTCCTAAGTTATTGAAACTGATTGGTTGGAGACATTATCCATGTTTTAGGTGGGTCCCGTACATACCCGGGACCACGGCCTCAGTTTCCTGGCGCTGAACCAGGCCGTACCGCTAGGTACTCAGTAACAGTAACAGTAACAGTAATCTCACTGTGAAAACAGTGGAACAGTAAACAGTACAGATGGGATGCCAGTCATCCCCCAGGAACCCTGCAGTGGAACCCTCAGTCGGCTGCGCAACCTGTATCCTAGGTCCACCCAAAATGCAGACGCTGTCTCCTCCATCAATTTCCCCAATCCCAGTGTAAGTTGTCCATTTACATTATTATTTATTCAATTCAGTTAAACCAGTCAATGTCCATATTATCTAAAATACTGGGACGATGCGGTGACAGTAACAATAACAGTACAGTAACAGTCAATCAGTAATCGTATACACGGTGAACAATATCAGTAACAGTGAACAGTAACAGTAACCGTGTATACGATGAACAATAGGACTGTACCGTGGTTACGGTCAAACAATCATTTCCCAGTAACTTTCGATAACATGAATCAATACAACAATAAAACTCGATAATACTCAATAGCCGTCTCATCTAGAACCGGTCAATATCTCATATGCATGTATTGCATATAACAATATCCGTTCTCTGTAGCCATCATGAACTTACCCTCAATAGTCATCCTGACCGTCAAATCTCAATCTATGTCAAAGTAATCCGGTACAATAATCCACAAGTTTAATAAATCAATAACCTGTTCTCTCATTATATCAGTCTAATCTGATCTTTATGTCATCAGTATATTCACATCTCAATAACCGAAATAGTCAATGCTCTGATACATCTATTCAGATCTCCACACTCTAGTCTGATCAAAGTCATCACCCTCCATACTAAAGAGATATCATTAACTATTCCATCAACTTATATTCCCAATACTATCCTTGCAAATCATTAAGTATCAGTCCGTATCAGTAATCTAGTACAATAAATCACCATCTGAATATATCAATAATCAGTCTCTCCCTATCAATCTACTCTGATCCTCAAGTCACCAATAACAGAGATCAACCGTAAAAGTTATCAAACTGTGCATATAGTTTATTACTGATATCAATGCATTCACCCTTACAGTAATTATATTTCTATCACTAGGTGACAACAATAAATAACCGTCTATTAGTATTCTCGAAATCAACTAACATAACGGATATTGAGATTACAAGTAAATAATGGATACATCCTCAAAATCAGAATCTTCCAACTATAATCAAGATCATGTTACATATCTATATCAAGGATAAGCTACACACACCATACATAATGACAATCTATAAACTGGTAAGGACAATCTATAAACTGATAAGATCCAGTGTAAAAATATATCAGGAGTCACCTCTGAATCTAACTAAGTCCATGTCAATCCAAGTATCGGTAAGGTAAAGTCATATCTAACACTTCCCCGATATCCACTGGAATTCTAATTTAATACACATATGCTCCATCATGTAATCTCTACAATAATAATTCAAACACCCATATAATCAACATAGGATTCCAACATAATTGTTAACACATGCATATCATTTCCTATGCATTCAACATGTAATGTAGAAGGGGGTGACAACTCACATCCGTGCTTAATAATCTCTACACATAATCATGTAAAACATGTGCACAACACAACAAATTACACCACATACACAGACATGTCTATGATCAATAAATTAATTAAAGAGAGAGAAGGAGAGAGAGACACTCACCTGAGTTCGATCGCAAATCCAAAGCACTGAAATCATAAGGCTCCAGTAAATCTACATAAATTATTAAATAGAAATTGTTATATTCTTTTAAAAGAATATTTTAAGGAGTTTAAATCTTAGTTAATTAGTTTGGGAGTTGGAGATATGATGCTTTAGGTTTAATGAATTTAGTAGATTTAATTTAAACTAATTTCTGATTTTTTTGTTGGATTTTTAATAGGCTTTAAATCATTAAAATATTTAATGGGTTTGAATCTAACATTACGGAAAAAGGTTTAAAGAGGGTGATTTGATTTAATTCATGTTGGTATCACTCTAAAATTTTTATCATAGAATGTAGAATATTATTTATATTTTTAGCTATTTTTAATAAATTATTTTAATATAAATCTTTCTCTTTTATCTCTTTCTTCTTTCCTTTTCTTCTTCTTTTTCTTTTTTTTTTTATAACAGAACAGCCAAAGCCCAGGCCCATGTACAGGCCCGGGCTGGACCAGGCTGGACCAGGCCTGGTCCAGAATTTGTCTTTTTTTTTTTTTTTTTTGTGACTGTGCACAGCGGGCCGGCCCAGCCCACTGTGCACAAAAATCCCGCACAGACCCCTCTGGGTCTGTGCGGCAGAGGCTCTCGGCCATTGGCCGAGAGCAGCCAAAGGAAAGTTTTTTTTTTTTTTTAAATCCTTGTTAAAGATTTGGAATATAATCTATATAGATTAAAATTATAAATTGGTAGATCACATGTATTTTAGTTAGATTTTTAGATTGGGTTTTTGATGAATAAAAATATTCATGGAGATCAAGGTGTATACATGATTATAATAAACTATTTATATCAACAAAAGTTTTGAGAAAAAAAAGATTACTTACTTGATTATTGATCCTCCTGCATGCTCCTCAATTTGCACTTCAAGATCTGGATCCTTTTGTTCATGAGGAGAAAGAAGGATGAAGGTGGAAGGAGTTGGATTAAGGTTTCTCTTGAGGTAGAAGAGGAAGAAATGTTTAGGTTCTTTGAACCTGGACTCTAATTAGGCTAGATTGCTTAATTAGTAAGATAGGATTAGGATGGAAATTTGGATTAGAATTTAAATATTTAAATTAGATTCTAGATTTGGATTTGGATTAGGAATTATTAAGATCATGATTTTGAAAATAAGATTAGGGTTAGGATTAGAATTGAGTTTTGAGTTAATGGGTAAGAATCTCATGCTAATGGGTTTTGGGCTTTAATTAAAAGAAACAAGAAATATGGAGAAATAAGAAAATAGATATTGGGCATGTGGGCTTAGCTCATGTGGGCTTAGAATAAAAAGAAAATAAAATGAAATGAAAAGGATAATGGGCTTGAGCTTATAGGGCATGGAATGAAAATAATAATACTATCCATTAATAATAATTTAAAATAATTAAATATGAGCAATAAGAGTTTACAAGTCATACATAATACTAAGACGAATAATGATAATAAATCAAGTTAGCAAATAATACTAAAATAACTAGTAAAATAAAATAAATACTTGTAGGAAAATAAAAATACAGTATTATTAGATTAGGGATATTACACACTGTCCTTGTACCCTCTGGGTTTTGTAGAAGATTGGCAGAGTAGTTTGCCCACTCTGCCTTCTGGCCTAGCCCTTGGAAGCTAGCTTCGCGGGGAGTTTAGCTAAGTCATGTGGCTGCGAGCCAAACTTAATTGCACCTAGATTAGTGGACATGGCTTAGCTATGCTCCCGCATTGCTCAGCACTAACATGTCTGTAGGTACCTATGATTGAGGGGATACCTGCACACAAAAAATATAGAATTTCAGGAATATAGAATAGAAGTTTAAGTGCTCAATGCTACCGCTATGACGAGTGGCTATGCGGGCCGTGATCCATAAGGAGAGACTAGCGATGGAAGCCTTTTGTAAGTCCTCTTTAGTTCAAAAAATAGTTAAAGTTCTTCTTTTAGTTCTTTAAAAGAAAAAAATAAGTTATGATAAATTGTTAAGAAAGTGGTAGATTGAGAAGGTGGAGAAAAATAGAAAATGATTTTGTACAAAGAAAGTGAAAAAATAATGAATAGAGTTAAGCAATGGTGATGTTGGTGATCTAAACTAAAAATTAAAAGAAAGAAAGTTAAACCCTAAAAAATACTTACTTACCTCTTTCGGTGCCTACTTACCTTTGACCTGTATCGACGATGTACCTTTGTTTTAAGGCGAGCGAAGTATGACAAATAGGATCTTCTCCATTCCCAGTTTACACTACAAAATGAAGGAACAAGCTACACTACCATAGGAATCGTTATCCATAACTATAAGCCATCAACGGTGCTTGAAAGGTCCTAGGCTATCGGAGTCATTTTTATTGACAAACACAAAAGAGAGAAGCGAACAAAAACAAGAGTAAGCAAGAAAAAAAACTTCAATTTGATGCAAATAATAATGAAAGAAAAAGAATTACTTTTACCGGTGTCACCCTCAGTATAAGCTTTGCTCTCACTCCTCCATGAAACTCTCCTATCCTCTCAGTTACATAAGTAAAACCAAAATTGCATATAAGAAAACAAAAAATCTAAGTTACAAACTACAAAATAGCCTAACTTCTACTCTCTGCTTGATCGTCCCTTAGCCTCTGATGTGTGGGGTATTTATATGGTAGAAATGGATAGGGGAGATGAATGGAGAGATAGGAGAGCTAGCGTTTTTTGAATTTGAATCCTCTCCTTATCTCCGAACCTAATTTGATTTATCCAGAATTTTACGTGAAAATTCAATTCTGATTTGCAGCTTGTTAACGTGTTGATTGTTAAATATCACTTATCAAATAATAGAAATAAAAAGAATGATCAACATAATAATTGTAGCCCTTTAAATATACTTTCTGGATCATCTTGAATTATCAGATTTGAGGTTTAGTAGGGAATGTTATGATTAAATTAGTAAAGTGTGTCCAGTCAGAATTTGAGCCTAAATTGATTGAAAACTCCAAATTTACTTAGATTTTTCTCCTTATCTCTAAATGTGACTGATTCATCTTATCCGTTGATCTTCTCTTTATGCATTTATCCTCTTGGATTTCAATCTGTCTCCTAGAATTGATGAGATATCCATTTATCTTTAGCGAAACTGATATGGTCTTCAAACAATCCATTTTTCCCTTGAAATTATATAATATATCTTATCTGATATATCCAATTTTCAGATAAGATAGATTTAGAACATTTGGATTTGAATTTATCCCCTTGATTTGCATGATCTTTTGAATTATTTGGATTTAATTGGATAAATCTGTCAATCTCTCCATTTTCTTCATTAATTACACTTCATACCACTGAACATAAAAATACATTAAAAAGCAGAGCTTTATTTAAAAAATAAATGAAGAAAATGTGACATATTTGATATAAAACATCCAATGCACATGCACAATCACTCTCTCATACTTATAAAAGGGGAAAAAAACAAAACTGACCTAACATTAACTCACTTTTGAAGGAATCACGGTTGAACTTAGCACGTTCAACAAGTTGTTAAACCTCTAGGTTACCCCAAGAAGACGAGTTTTATCTCATGAGGCTTTTCGGTGGAATACACCCACAAAATGCAAAAAGAATGAGAAATAAAGAGATAGAATTTTTGAAAAGCATCTTTAAATGAAAATATATTTGAAGAATTATTGTAAGAGTTCAAGTAATCTGTAAGTTATAGGAAAACATAATTTTTCTTTTCTAAACTTAGTCTCTACTCAAAAACTTATTATCAATCTAGATAAGGGGTTATATTTGTATTTCTCATCTTGTCTATTACTTTACCCAAAATTATATGCACCTTTGTGACCATGAAATCTTGACTCATGGTTTTTTATCTACAACTCTTATACATTATTTTCTTTTTTTTTATATTTTTGATTGTATTATTCTTAGTTCTATTAGGCTTTCTTATTTGCTCATGTAACGAGCCTTTAGTCGGTGACGACCAAATTTGATGGTCATAGGGCACCGGGTGAGAAAACACCCCAAAGACTTAAGGACTCGAGCAAATAAGGCCACAAAATTAAGAATTTTATTATATGGACGGCTTTTAGGAGTGAATACTTATGCTTTATGAGGCACAAATACCAGCTTAATTAGATGATTTTTGATATATATAATTATATATATGTATATATATTTAATAAGGCATAAGAATCTTATTTTTGAACCCTAAGTGTGGAAGTGTTATAAAATTGCAAATTTCATCAAGGTAAAGATCAAGACTAATTTACTTTTTAAGGTTTTCTTCCTAACCCTAAAAATCAAACAAATAATCTTATTTTAATTAAGTATAAGAAATTCTAATTATGATTATCCTATTCCTTAAAATTGACTTAATTTCTTACAAAAAATATGTTAAAAATATTGTTCCGCTTTTCAAAAGTTTTTAAAGGCAAAGAAAATGTTAATTTTTTTAAAATAAAAATACTTATGTTATGTTAGAACCCTCTCCCACACCTCTCATGAATTGTCCTCAATGAATGTATAAATACATGAAAAAGAAGAAAGGAAAGGAAAATATTACCTTAAGGTGGTGTTTCCGGTGGTGGTCTGATTGGACTGATCGGCATAAAGCAAGACTAAAATAAGAGAAGGAAGTGTGGATTGATGTTACTGCTTTTGCGATTCTTCCGTAGTAGCGAAGTGGCTATACGGGTCATATCCACAAGGAGGGAGAGCGACAGAAGCTTGATGCGGCTTTCAAAGTTCAAGAAGAAAGAAAGTTCCTTTTTCCAAATAAAGAATTGAAAAGTGAAAACAAGTTACTGTTAAGAATTGTTGGAGAATGTTTTGGTGGCTTGTATAAGTGATTTTTTTCTTAGTTGTAAAAATGCTTGGCTAACTTCCTACTAAGTGCTCCCACTAATTTCTAACTTTTTGAAGATAGCCTCACGATGGATCATAGGCAAAACACAACCCTTGTGCATTGGAACTAATCACGTGAAAATCGAGTGAAAGTTCATCCTAAAACTTAGCCTTACACGGCAAAAACTCGGACATTCCCATATCAAGATCCGATAGAAGGCGAGAATAAGGAAAGACTCGAGTGCACTATTGGTATCGGCAAAGTTAAAAGGAAAAGTCTCTAACTTATTACAACAAGCAAAGTGCAAAACTCATAGATCATCAAAAAGCCATTTAAGTATGAAATATGCGAAGGTAAATACTTGTAGGAAGTTAGAGTTAGAACCCACGTCTTAAGATGCCATAGCTCTCATTTGCACAAGGCTTGTTTGGCACTATTGACTCATGCGGGTTATCAAACAAGTGTTAGAAATTAGTGGGTTAGTAGTTAGTTAGCCATGCTAATGAGAAAGTTAGTTAGCCATTAAAAGAAAAGAAATAACAAAGGAAAAGAAGTGGAAAAGAAGAGAGTTACACTACAACAAGAAACAAATAAAGGGAAGAAGTAAAGAGCAACAAGTTTACACTACAACAATGAAGTAAAAGCAAATGCAAAGACAAGTAAATGGAAAGAAGGAAGAGAAGTAGTACTTGTATTATCTTGTCACCCTTCAAATACAACTCTTTACACACTCTCTCTCTTTCACTTTAATGGCTAAAACCTAAAACTAGAAGAAGAACAACAACAATAACTACAAACTAAAAACAAGATTACAAAATTTTCTCTAACTCTGATCTGCTTGCACTGAAGACCCCAGGGGGGATATTTATAGGCACCAGGAGAAAGGGGGCCACGTGGGAAGCACGTGGCCTGAAGCGCGCGCGCGCGCGCGCCAAGGGGCCGCATTTCCGCGGCCCTGCCAGGGCGCGCGCGTCTGGCTCCGGGCGGCGCGTCGCCCAGTTTGTCTCCTGTCAATTAGACCTCCTGGATTTGCGATTTGACTCCCTAGGCAGACAAAATCTTCACTCTAAAGTCAATGGCTAATTGGTAGGCTTTTAATCACCAATTAAATGGTGATTTTAGGACTTCTTCTTCATTTGCACACCATGGACCTAGATTGAAGCAACCAATGCTTTATTAGCAAAATTTAACATTAAATGAATATGAGAATGTGATGATAATTATGCAAAATTTTAGACTAATCACACCCCCATACTTATCTTTTTGCTCGTCCCGAGCAAAACAAAACAAAAATCAGAAAATTATTATACCACTTTCGCAGATGTCGCGGTTGCACTGAGCATGTGCAACAAGCCTTTAAATCTCTAGGTTTCCCCTAGAGGAGGAGTGTTGTCTCCTGAGGGTTTTCAGCGGATTGCACCCATAAAATCCAATAAGTAAAGAAAAGAAGTTAGTTGTTTTAGAAATATTTTTTTTTAATGAAAAAGAATTTTCAATCATCTAAGTAAAAATAACCGAATGATGTAAGAATTAGGTTTAACCTTCATAAGTCCTCTTATACTTTAGCCTTCATAAAAGAAGAAACTATGATTTTTCTTTAATTTAGAAAGTATTTTGTACTTCTAACTCATTCTTTTATTTTCTTTAGATAGATATGCATATGTGTAAGTGTGAGGTGCTTGGGATTTTTCAACTCAACTTTGAATATCATTTAATTTTATTAATATTTACTTATTATTCTTGGTTCCATTAGGCTTTATACTTCACTTATGTAACACATATCAAACCGATGACTCCCAAACCAGATGGTCTTAGGGCACTAGGTGGAAAAACACCCTTCAGGTCAAATATGCAAGTGGAGTAGGCCACGAAATCAAGATTTATATATATATATATATATATATATATATATATAATATATATATATTATATATATATATATATATATATATATATATATATATATATATATATATATGTTTTTGGGCGTGAGTGATCATGCTTCTTGAGGCACAATTATCCAGCCTTTTTTTATTATTTTTTATTCAGGACTTGTGTCTCTAAATCCCAAGCATGTGTATGTGAATAATGCATATTCTACTAAGGCTAAATAAAAGGTATGAGTTATTTTCCTTATCCCTCCTATCTTTTTAGTCAAACCATTATTTCTTGTTTACTTAGGCAAAAATAAAGATTTATTACTAAGGTTCCCATAATTCCTACAGTCTTTTGGTATTTTTATAAAGAGTATGAAATCTCTTTTCAATCTGAGTTTTTATTTTTTTTTAAAGAAGGAAGAAAGAAGAAAAAGAAAAGTGTTAGCACCCCCACACCTATCTAATGCATTGTCCTCAATGAATGCAGATGGAAATGCAAATGCAATAAATAGGGGGAAGGAATGATGTTACCGTCTTCGTGGACTGGGGCCGGCCAAGTGCAAATAGGCGAAAGAATGTACAGGGGGTAAGCATATAAACAAATTTTTTTTTTAAACGGCGCTCGGCAACCCTGCAAACGAGTTTGTTAGTACTTCAATCGGAAAAACTCCCTTTTACACGAATTTTTCCGAGGGCAAATGAATCCTCGCGCAATGTCTTTGGCCACCTCTTTTGCCTCCCGTGATAGTAAGCTCCTTGGTTCTTCTCCTACACACAAAAACAAAGAACAATCTTTAGTAGTGAACAATAAAGCCGTTCCCTCCCCGGCAACGGCGCCAAAATTTGATCGGCATAAAGCAAGTACTAAAATAAGAGAAGGAAGTGTGGGTTGATGTTACTGCTTTTGCGATTCTTCCGTAGTAGGGAAGCGGCTATACGGGTCGTATCCACAAGGAGGGAGAGCGATAGAAGCTTGATGCGGCTTTCAAAGTTCAAGAAGAAAGAAAGTTCTTGTTTCCAAATAAAGAATTGAAAAGTGAAAACAAGTTATTGTTAAGAATTGTTGGAGAATGTTTTGGTGGCTTGTAAAAGTGATTTTTTTTCTTAGTTGTAAAAATGCATGGCTAACTTCCTACTAAGTGCTCCCACTAATTTCTAACTTTTTGAAGATAGCCTCATGATGGATCATAGGCAAACACAACCCTTGTGCATTGGAACTAATCACGTGAAAATCGAGTGAAAGTTCATCCTAAAACTTAGCCTTACACGGCAAAAACTCAGACATTCCCATATCAAGATCCGATAGAAGGCGAGAATAAGGGAAGACTCGAGTTCACTATTGGTATCGGCAAAGATAAAAGGAAAAGTCTCTAACTTATTACAACAAGCAAAGTGCAAAACTCATAGATCATCAAAAAGCCATTTAAGTATGAAATATGCGAAGGTAAATACTTGTAGGAAGTTAGAGTTAGAACCCTCGTATTAAGATGCCATAGCTCTCATTTGCACAAGGTTTGTTTGGCACTATTGACTCATGCGGGTTATCAAACAAGTGTTAGAAATTAGTGGGTTAGTAGTTAGTTAGCCATGCTAATGAGAAAGTTAGTTAGCCATAAAAAGAAAAGATACAACAAAGGAAAAGAAGTGGAAAAGAAGAGAGTTACACTACAACAAGAAACAAATAAAGGGAAGAAGTAAAGAGCAACAAGTTTACACTACAACAATGAAGTAAAAGCAAATGCAAAGACAAGTAAATGAAAAGAAGGAAGAGAAGTAGTACTTGTATTATCTTGTCACCCTTCAAATACAACTCTTTGCACACACTCTCTCTCTTTCACTTTAATGGCTAAAACCTAAAACTAGAAGAAGAACAACAACAACAACTAAAAACTAAAAACAAGATTATAAAATTTTCTCTAACTCTGATCTGCTTGCATTGAAGACCCCAGGGGGAATATTTATAGGCACCAGGAGAAAGGGGGCCACGTGGGAAGCACGTGGCCCGAAGCGCAGGCGCGCGCGCGCCAAAGGGCCGCGGAAACGCGGCCTGGGCCACGTTTTCACAGCCCTGCCAGGGCGGCGCGTCGCCCAGTTTGTCTCCTGTCAATTAGACCTCCTGGATTTACGATTTGACTCCCTAGGCTGACAAAATCTTCACTCTAAAGTCAATGGCTAATTGGTAGGCTTTTAATCACCAATTAAATGGTGATTTTAGGTCTTCTTCTTCATTTGCACACCATGGACCTAGATTTAAGCAACCAATGCTTTATTAGTAAAATTTAACATTAAGTGAATATGAGAATGTGATGATAATTATGCAAAATTAGAGACTAATCATGGACCAAGCATTGCTACCCAATCAGAATAATGTGGTGGTTCACAAACCTACCTCTATTGACCTCTTTTTTATTTACGTATTTACAGTCCCAAATATGAATAGGATCATGAAAGATCCTATCATGAAACTTATTTCCTCTACATGACTAGTCTTAGAAATCATCGCATAATCATTATGTCTATACCTGTGTCCAACAAAAGAATGTGACTAGGTGGAATGGTTGACTTGGGCTCAAGAATGATAGGTTTTGTAACCAATGCTAACTCGAAAAAATTAACTTTGAGTTCAAGAGTCAGTTTTGATTCAAGAGTTGAGTCCAAATCAAATAATTGAAATTCAAATTCTTTTCCCATCAATGGAGTGTGATTATTCAAACTTGGTGATTCAATTTCTAGATCTATGGGCACGTGATAAATATTGGCTCTGAAAATTGGTCCAAATTGTGTGAGAATATCAGAGTCAACATAGATCCGAAGATGAAAAATGACACAAGGTTGGGGATCGAGGTCACATTCACATTCAACTTCAATCTCATTGAATGGAAAACTTGCAAATTTATCCAAGGTTTAAAGTTGGTCAAGTTCAAATTTATGTAATGAAATTGAGTGTTGATCAAAGTCTCTAAGACACCAAAATTCTTCGTTCCTATCAATATGGCTAGGGAAATCTAGAATGGTCGAACATGTGTTAGGTAGAGTATTCTCATTCTTATCTTTCACTATGTTGATATAACGACTCATTTGTGCTTCTAGTCTATCGATAGATTGGAAAAAATTATTTTCAGACTGAATCAGGTTTTTCATGCTCTTATCTGAGTCCATAGGTTCCTCTTCTTGTTGTGGGACTTGGAACGTGGAGTAAGGATCTTGGATTTGGGAGTCTTGTGGGAATTATGAGTTTATCTTTTTTAGCTTTTATTCTTGGGACTTAATCATGACTTCTATATTTTTCATAGCCTCAGATTTTTCTTTTATCGGTTGATCATGACTAGGAAAATTATAGGCTGAAGTTGGAATGGTGATTGACAATATGACTCGAGGGAGTAGTATCCCCATTGCATTCTATGTTATTAGTAGGGATGATTATTCCAGTCTTGTTCATAATATTAGGACTGGGGCATGTATTGATTCAAATAAGACCAATCTAACACACTAGGTTGGTTAAAGTTATGATATGCCGGGTTGGTAATATCTGAGTTAAAAGAGGTCACAGTGGAATATGGATTATCATTAAAATTGAAAAAAGTATTATTATAAGCAATATCACACAATAAATTTTTAAAACAAACAAAGAAAAACAAACAGATACACAAAAAAGAAAAATTTAGCCTAAGTTAGGGTAGATCTTAGACCTAAACGACTCTGAACTTGTTAGACTATCCAGAAGGGGTATATTGTAGAATCTGACGACAAGTTAATTAGCCAGGTAGGGGCAAGATCAGTGGAGGATATCCGTGCCTAAGCAACCGACCTAATTATGCCAAACGACTATTTTTTTTAGATTTCGCTTCATCAATCCCCAACCTTTGACACCGATTTGGCAAGAGTCAAATTCTAATCAACTTCCCCCTTAGGTCAGTCTCCTATTAAGTCCAAGATGTCCCTAGGGCCAACATCTACTCAGTTTTAGTTAGGCTTAGGTTGGTAAGTGAGGAGATTGTTTGTGAGCTAGGGAAGGATAATGACTTTCCCACCTTATATTGTTTATAGGACAAGCCCTTAAATCAATTTAGTGCAATGTGTACTGAAAAGCAACAATTAAGCAATGTAAATAATTCAAAAGTGTTCCTATACTACATGCTATGTATATGTAAAATATAAACGAATTAAACACATGCTTAAATGCAATGTGTAAACCGTCTTTAGCATTTAACAAACATCAATTTACTATTGAGGTTAGAAAGTATGTACAGTGAGTTAAGCAAGAAAATAAATAGCTGCAAAAATTTAGCTTTGCAATTCAACAAACCTGTAAAAATACAGGTTAGTAGTTCACTTAGATTGCCGCGTGAATGCAGTAATCTGAGGGCTTCTGGGCTCTGCTTTCCTGAGCAGAGTTCATGGCCACTTATATGTAAATGCAACAAAAATTTTCTCGATATCTATCACTTCACACCAAGAACAAAGAAGAAAGTTAACCAAAAATCTAAATTTAAAAAGAAAAATACTTACCATCCCTCCGCGGCAATGGTGCCAAAAATATTTTGCTAAAATTCAAGTACCGTGTGGCTTAGGCTAAAGGGTCGTGTCCACGAGGAGGGATGCGATGCAAACTTTTAGGTATTTTGGGAAAAACAAGTTTTAGTGTTTTTTTTTTAGATGAAAAGAAGATGGAGAGTAGAGAAGTGGTTTTAAAAAAATTGATGATTAGAATATGTTTGGGGAAAATGATTTTTTTTTTAAGAAGCTTGAAGACGTGTGTTTTTTTAATAAAGAGAGATCCGGGCTCACCAATCTTTATCCAAATTTAGATTCTTCTCTTGAAAGTTCAAGTGCCTCAATGAGATCATAGGTAAAAAGTTTAGTCTTGTATTTAAAAGAGATAAAGTAAAACACATAAGATGGTTTATTTTAGGAATCGAACTTTAGTTTTAAAATCTTTCTTTGAGATGAATGTTAAACCATCAAAGCAATAGAGCAAGCATGGAATAAAAACAAGTTCTTTTTATTGATTAATTTCAAGATTAAATCCAAAATCCGTCCCATCCTCATGTGCCTTCAAGAACACTCGCAATAAGAAAAACTTAGTTTAAGTCATTCAAATGATTCAGTTGGGTCCTTTTCATTAATATCGATCAAGAATCAATATTAGAGAGAGATCAGTGAGCCGAGAAATTTAGCTACTCATTACTATAAAAGAAACACTGAACTGAAATGCAACATTCCCGTGAGTTGGAGAAGAAAAGAAGTTTTCGAATCTTTATTAATGTCACTTCAACTTCAGATTATAATCACTCTTTCTCTCTCTCACTTTATTTCTGAACTGAACTACAGATTAAGCACTGAGATACAACATATCATAAACTATCTAACAAAGATCTTAAATCTTAAAAAGAAAATACGAGATTAATCCTAGTCTTTATCCTCTCAGTTCCATAACTAAAACAAAAATTACATAAAAGAAAATAAAAAGGCTATGTTACAAACTACAGAATAGTCTAACTTCTACTCTCTGCTTGATCGTTCCTCTACCTCAGATGTGTGGGGTATTTATAGGGTAGAAATGGATAGGGGAGACGAATAGAGAGATAAGGGAGTAGGCTATTTATGAATATGAATCCTTTCCTTATCTTCAAACTTAATTTGATTTATTTAGAATTTTATGTGAAAATTCAATTCTGATCTGCAGCTTGTTGGCATGTTAATTGTAGAATAACACTTAACAATTGATAGAATTGGAAAGAGTGATCAATATAAGAAATGTAGCCCTTTAAGTCGTCTTTTTGGATCATCTTGAATCATCAGATTTTAGTTTTGGTAGGGAAAGTTATAATTAAAATAGTAAAAATTATTCAGTCTGAATTCGAGGCTAAATTGATTTAAAACTCAAAATTTACTTGAATTTTCCTCCTTATCTCCAAATATGATTGATTCATCTTATCTGTTGATCTTCTCTCTATCCATTTATTCTCTGGGATTTTCAATCTGTCTTCTAGAATTGATAGGAAATCCATTTATCTTCAGAGAAACTGATAGGGCCTTCAAACAATCCATTATTTCTTTGAAATTAGATTGTATTATCTTATTTGATAAATATAGTTTTCAGATAAGATAGCTTCTAGAACCTTTAGATTTAAATTTATTTCCTTGATTTGCTTGACCTTTTGAATTATTTGGATTTAATTAGATAAATCTGTCAATCTCTTCATTTTCATCATTAATTACACTTTATACCACTGAACATGAGAATACATTAAAAAGCAGAGTTTATTTAAAAATAAATAAAGAAAATGTGATATATGTGATACAAATATGCAGTGCACGTGTACAATCAACCTACTTAGCTTTTGGGCTTAGCCTCCAAGCTTAACCACTTTGTAGTTTCATTACTAAGCCTCCGGGTTTAACCTCTCTGAGTTTTATTAAAGTTCTTTACACTTTATATATGCTCTGCCTGGTAAGTGGACCTAGCTCTTAGCTCCTTACCGCTGCCTCCATCCGAGCGTAGTTTTGTCATGAGCATGGCTTCACCATGTGTATTAGCTAGACCTTCGTATGTCATTTTGCCGTATGTGTTTAGTTGTGCCGCGAGCGGTAACCTTGCAATGTGTGATAGTATCTAGTGTTGCATGTTAACTTCGCTTCAGCCTTGCTTAACTTCGCTTGGCTGTTTGCTTTTTTGCTTGTCTGCTTGGTAGCTTAACCTATAGTTGTTAATATTTGGATTGTGTATAGTTTGAAATGCTTCTCATATATTCTGACATACTGCTTACATACTTGCCTGTTTACTTGTCTAACCCTGTAACCCTACTTGCCTGCGTAATAGTCCAATCTTGTCTAACCTCGCGCACCTACTTGCTTGCCTGTCTGTCCAGTCTTGTCTATTTATATGTCT
>JAVJIF010024823.1:0-54182 GCA_038442645.1 Agave tequilana | reverse complement strand
TTTTCTTTACAAAAAAAAAGAGAGAAAAGGAGGCTAAATGTCCTGGTTCGCCAAGGAACGGATTTGCTCCCTGAGATGATGCATCTTGATCTGACGTGCCTTCTCAGCCTCCATCATGGCCTGGACCCGCAGCTCCTCTTCAGATAGGAAGGGTTTGCAGCCAGCTGCGCTCGCAGAGATTCCACCCTGAAGAATGTAGAGACAGACTCTCTTCAGCTTGCCGCCTTAGCCGCCTGTTGCTCCGCAAGCTCCTCTTTGATGGTGACAAGCTTCTTCTCATTGATCGCAAGCCACAGCTTCTGCCTTGGCAATGGTGTCCCGAGCCTTGGCAATGGTGTCCCGAGCACTGATGATGACATGCTCCGTGCTCTGCATGACAATCTTGGATTCCCTTGAATCGTCAGTTAGTTCTGACATTCAGCCTGGGAATATTCGAGGCTGCGGATCTCTGCATCTATTCGTGCCTCTGCCTCCTGTCGCTCTTGTTCTTGAGCAGTTAAGAGCGGGTTAGGGTGGCCTGGGCCTCACCAGAAGAGCTGGCATTTTCCAAAGACTTCAGCTCGTGCAGGTCGTCTCCCAGTTGCTCCACCACCCGCAAAACACGCTTGGGCAAGTGAGGGGCCTCCGGTTAATTCGACGTTCTCGACCAGATTTCTGAGAAGCGTCTGGGCAAAATTGAAGAGCTGCTCCACGTAAGATGAGATCAATACATGATCCCATCGAAGCAAAGAATTGTTGCACCATCTGGCGTGCCAGTTCCCCCATATCGTCACCACCTGGGAAGCTTCCCGACCCCTTTTCTGTCACGGGATAAGGCGGATCTTCTCGCACAAGAGTTGTGCTGACCACCGATACGGCTAGGCAGAAGTAGCTTCGGGTGCTTCCGGAGGTGTTATCTCGGCAGGAACCTCCACAGCTAATGACGGAGTAGCAAGCTCAACCTCCTCAGAAGCTTCAGCCGAGACCTGGGCTGTGTGGCCTCTTGAAAGGGTAACGACCGCTGCACTCTCTACCTGAACCCCCTTAGTTCCCTCTGCAAATTATTGCGACATTAGCCACAAAGGAGGAAAAGCAAAACATTTAAAATGTCAGAACTTCCTTACCATCTGGGAGGCCGGAGATGCCAGATCCTTGGGCAAATCTTGCGGAGTGGAAGTCTCCCTGGCTTCAATGGTAACCCCTTCATCCTTCAGAGTGGGTTCTTCCCCGACCTTAGGGGTGCTTCCTCTTCCGGCAAAGTGGAAGCCTCCTCGGCTAGTAGTTGACCCTGCTGGAGTTATCTCGGCAACTGAAGCCGTAACCCCTTCTGGCTGGGTCAACTCTTGTACCATCTCCTCGATCTGCGAGGAGGATGCGGCTTCGACGTTCTCAGCCAATCCTGCAACATAAAGGGAGAATGTTAAGGTCTCTTCTTCAAAATTAAAAGGGAAAGCAGGTCAAAAGGTGAAAAGAGTACCTCCAACGAGAATAATCGCCAGCTGTGATACCGTTGACGGCTCACCCCCATATATTTCTTCCTCTGAAATATGGGAGAACTTACTCGGATCAGGAGGAGCGGGTTCATCACCATAGTCAACATCGTCTTCAAAATCGCTTTCCCCTGAGAGTGAGGGAAGACGATAGCGCCTCGCGCGAAAACCTCTGCAGCTGGAGCCTTGTCACCAATTACCCCAGTAGTAGGACTAGGGTCAACTGCCCGAGGACTGGAAATGAAGACACAAGGCGACCCAGGTTGTTGTGCCTCATCTCTCCCTTCACGAGCAGGTGAAGACCCGGGTTGAACCGAAACCCCCGGAATATTGACATCTCCTCCGCTCATGATGTCGATCTCAGGCTGCTCATCCTCGTCAACAGTCGTGGCTCTGTCAACGAGCTCCCCTTCCTCCACAGACCTACGGTCTTTGCTGCTCGACCTAGGGGGGCGGATTAAATGATCATCCTCTTCAGCTATATCTTCTTCCCTCAGTGGCTCAACGACAGCAGGGATGTCTTCGGGTCGAAAGACTTCGGTCGTCAAGTCTCTCCGAACCTCTTGGGAGTGGGTTCAGCAGTTGAAGTAGAGCCCTGACGACGCTTGCTCACCGCCTGTCGAGATTTAGTTGCTTGCGGCTCTGCCCTTGTTGCTCGCGACTCCGCCTTAGTCGCTTGCGGCTCCGCCCTTGGTGGTCGTGGCTCCGTGGCTCGTGGCTTCCCTCTCGTTCTTTTCCCGGCCTCCTTCTGAGCCTTCAAGTACTGGTCAATGATTTTCGAGGGTTTACCAGACTCTGACCTTGCTTCGAGACTTGCATTGATGCTCTCAATACACGAAGACGCTGGAAAAAGTCTGGTGTCTGGATGGCTTGGGTGTACCAAGTGCAGAGAAGCTGAAGCTCGTACGGCACTTAGGCCCCTCGAGAGGTAGACGGAAAGTTGCTCCCGTCCCTCCAGCCACACTGTAGTACCAGGCCCGAGCACCCTCGAACAGGTTCCCTTCGAAGGCGAGTCTAGCATTGGGGTTCCCGACATAGAGCTGATCATAGTCGAACTGTCGAGCGAAGCGATTCGGCATGTATGGCTCAATGGTGCATGACGTCCCTTGCCGGAAAAGCACATATCCGGGCCGAATATTGAGCAACCACCAGAAGGCTCCCGCGGATAACCTCGTGAAATCATCTGGGCCGCGAAATCAATAAGTAGATCCCCGAAAGAAGCACCAGGGATCTGGGGGAGGCAACGATTGAGCTGGTAGTTCGCAGGGTCCGAAAGGCACTTCCGGACGTAATATATATAAGAATCACGCCAGCTCGAACCCTCCAACCGCTGCACAAAAGGGACAGAACTCTCCCTCCAACGCACCGCCGTCATCAAGGAAGGGCAATGCATCACGTACCAAGCCATGAGGTACGTGTAAGGCAGCTCGACCCGAGGGTTGGGACGCTTCACCGTCGAATTCCCCTCTGAGTCAACATACGGCTTTCCTTCGGAGTCTGCAGTCCTCGGTGGCTCGCAGAAATCTTAGCTAGCACCCGCAGCCCGCTCTGAATACCAGCCGCCACGGCCGGGAGAAGGGCTATAGGGTTGCCATGAGCCAGGAGCACCGCCGGGTACACCACGTCAGCAACAATAACTTCATGTGGCAGCGTGGGCACCACACAACGCTTCAGCCACAGCATTAGAAAGCCGCCAACAGCGCCCGATCGGAGATAGGGGTCCGGGCTTGATGGTGAAAGCTTTCAAAAACCAAGTCAGGGTCGAAACCGTCCTCGTTCGACTCCGTGGTGTAAAAACTGTCAGGAGCCTGGTCGATCCTGTCTTCAATCTCCCTATCGGAGCTGGGAGCCAATCGGGTTATCAGATGGTCTTTGGTGTTGACGTTGTTGAACAAGTAACTGGCCCAAGATAGTTGCTTGACTCCCTGCGACCGCCATTTGGTTATTTGGCCGCAAATGTGGAAGTGACATAGCACTTCCAGTAGGTCTCATATATTAGGGGAAACTCCTCCTTCAAATGGTAAAGCTCCACAGTGGTCGGGACATATTCCTCATAGGGAATGTCCCCTGTTGCCAATCCCGAGACTTCATGCAGCTCGTGCAGAGCGAGGCCCATCTCCCCGACCGGAGTGAAGAACGTCCCCGTCAAAGAATTATAACGCTCTAGAACCCCGAAGAAGTTCTGAGAGCTTTGAGGGATCCCCCACTGCACGGCTCTGACTGCCGAGTACAGTCCCACACGCTTTAGCAGATCCCCGAGCTCGGTAAGGACAAAGCCGACCATTCTGCCCCACCAATAATTCTCTGTGGAACGGACCCACCCGGGCGCACGGAACCCAACCGGATAGTCACCCTCCGCTTCCATGAATGCGTTGAGGAAGGTAGTGCCAAGTTGTGGTATCTCCCCAGCCGGAACCTCAGACTTGCGCGACCCAGGGAAAAGGCCGATAACTGACCTGTCATGGCTATCATGACGGTATACTTTATGGGAGCCCAAATCACCGAGAGTAATCTCAGGGACATATCGAGAGAGGTCCCATTCCATCTTCCGAGGGACGGACATGTGCTGGAAATAGGACAGCGGGAACATCCTCTCCATGTTCGGAAGAAAGAATCTTCCACCCCTTATTGAGGAGCCATTTGTAAGTTCCGTCATACACGCGATAGCCGCCATCGTGGATACGATCTCCGAAGAAGAAGGCAGCTTCTCCAGCTTGATGCCAGCATCCGTTGTGAATGCTGCATCAGTCATAAGCACCCGAAGAGTCCTCATGTCAACATTCGAGAGCCTCTCCTCACGAGCCTGCGACTTGTCAGCAGTCACAGGAACAGTCCTTTGTAACACAAAGTCAAGTCCCGGTCAGCACCACCTACATGTCCAAAGTGGCGCGTCTTGGCAAGTGAAGTAGTGGGGTGTGGCGCTGCAAAAAGAAAAGGACACTTAGTTAGATACTCTATCAAAAGTAAGGAAAAATGCTAAGTGTTCATAATCCAAACGCAGAAGAGACACTGGACGCAGGAATTATCAAATCCGCGTCCGGACCTGCGCATCCACGCAGAAGAGACACTGGACGCACGAATTATCAAATCCGCGTCCAGACCTGCGAATCCACGTCCAAACGCAGAGGAGATACTGGACGCAGGAATTATCAAATCCGCGTCCAGACCTGCAAGATCCGCGTTTTGCAAACCAAGACTTGCGAGACTCAAGTACTTGGACTTAGGCGCCAGATCGGAAGAACCAGCGCCTGATGTTGCAGAACGCAAGGATCAAAGTCCGCGTTTAAACCCTTCACAATTAGAAATATTCTAAGTAAAGGGTCCAAAGGCAGGACCTAATGGCACCGGGTCATCAAACCCGCGCCTCGGTATCAACCCAAAGACTGCGTCTGGGAATCAAACACGATTTAAATTTGTGTGTTCTTAAGGGTTCTTTGAACTTCCTTTAATGGCGAAATTCACGCCTAAAAGGCAGTTACCTTGGACACCTTGGAGAACAATATCCTGCGCAGAGGAGGAGCTGCCCCTCCGGGCTCGGCGACGGTCGCCTTTGAAGAAGAAGCAGTCGGCTTGGTCTTGGGTGCCATTGCTAATTCGATCCAAGTTTAAACAGATGAACGGAAAAGGGAAATTCTCTTTCTTAATTCTATCAGCGAGTGCGTTCGGAGAAGAAGAGGAATCTTCCCAACTGTGGTCTTTTATAGGCACAAGGATTCGCGAAGATACGCAGCGTATGGCCCGATGAATTCTGCGGCGAATCTCTGTTCGACGCGTGGAACAAAATCACTTTAACGCACAGAGAAGATCATGCGCCACGACTCTGCGGCGAATCTCTGTTCAACGCGTGGAACAAAATCACTTTAACGCACAGAGAAGATCATGCGCCACGATTCGGCAGTGAATCGTCGCTCGACACGTGGCACGGATCATTTAATGCGCCAGGAAATCCGCGCGCCAAAAGGCGAAATCCCATCGGTTCCCCAGGCCAACTGGCAGAGCAATCATGACGTGGCACGGACTCGCACCCGACGGCCATGTCTTTTCGATGGATATGCCCTATCAGCATCGCCATAAATGCGCCCAGACAATCGCGTCTATATTCAAAAGATGCGTCTTTCCGAAATTCGCGTCTTCAGCTGAACATCGCGTCTGCCTTATGAAGATCAGTCGCGTTTCCGTTGCCAAAAGGTCGCGTCTCACTAAGAAGTCGCGTCTTTAAAGCAGTCTCGTCTCCGCTTTTCAAAAAGGAACCTGCGTTCGGCCTCCTGCTTCTGCAAAATCAGTTCAACAGTACACTGACGCAAGCAGACGACCAACCACTCCTGGCTTAAAGCGCACCCGTGACAGACTTAAAAGCAAATGGGGAGGTTTAGACTGTGTATCTAGACACTCAACATGATCAACTCTGGTGGCTTCAAAGAGTTCAACGGTACACTCACGAAGACCAACTCCAGAATAGATCAAACCTGGAGCATTAATAGTCTAGTCATGAAGGCAAATGCAGCTAGAATCCAAAGTATTTCGAAATCCGTCCCAGTTAACTGCGGAATATCAAAAACTTTGGAGGGGGTTCTGTAGGCTGTCTAAAAAAAATCACCAAGACAAGCCACCAAAACGCAGAGATCCAAGACCCAGACGCAAGGCTAAATGTGACAATCAAGACGCGAAAGTCCAAACCCGCGTCTCAGTATTAAGGCACGCGGGCCCGACACCCGCATCTCAGCCTCAAGACGCGAGAGTCCGAACCCGCGTCTCAGAACCAAGACGCGTAGGGTCCAACCCGCGTCTCAACCTCAAGGCGCTAGGGTCCAAACCCGCGTCTCAACCTCAAGGCGCTAGGGTCCAGACCCGCGTCTCAGTTACAACCACCCCGATTATGGCGCCGTTCACCGCCCATGTAGCGGGAAAGTTGGCCCTCATCGTGGAACACTTTTAGGGGGCACGATCACCCCCTAAACCTCTATAAATAGCCCCGTCACTATGAAGAGAGAGAGAACTTTTTGGGGAGGGGGCGATCAGCATCAAGGTCAAACTTCTGGCAATCGGCAACAAGAGGGCGACACAGAGAGAAAAGAAGCAGATCAACTCTTCAGTAAGTTCGCTGCGTACGAGCTAGCTTTCGCCTACCTTCTCTTCGAGAGTTTTGGTAGACAGAGCTGAGTTACTCTTTCTACCGGCCAAAGAGGAGATCCCAGAAGGACGGTCATCTGGTCAACGGAGAACAAGATTCACTCTCCACCGTCACACGAAGAACCCAGCATTAAACAAAGGGGGAATTCAAGATTCAATATTCTCCCTCCCTTGTAACCGGAAGATTAGTCTGTTGTAATTTTTCATCTGATTCAAGGGAATTTTACACCTCCTTCTTTTCCGTGTCATACAATAAGGGAGAGAAAGACTAGAGACTTATGTACTGTGAGAAGTGTCAAAATAAGGATCATAAGGTTTTAGTTCAAGATGAAGAAATCAAAGAAAGATGGAGAGAGTATTTTGACAAATTGTTCAATGATAATTCTACTCAAGACTTGGATGACCTTACCATTCAGTATCAGGATATGAACCATAATTATATGCTCAGAATTAGCGACTCTGAAGTTAAATAGGCCTTGAAGAGGATGAAGTCAAGGAAAGCTGTTGGCCCAGATGGAATTCCTATTGAGGCATGAAGATGCTTAGGAGAGGTGGGCGTGATATGGCTGAGAAACCTCTTTAACAAGATAAGGCTAACTAAAAAGATGCCAAATGAGTGGAGGAAGAGTACCTTAGTACCTCTCTATAAGAACAATGGTGATATCCAGAGTTGTTCAAACTATTATAGAATAAAACTCACGTGTCACACCATGAAGCTCTGAGAAAGGGTAATTTAACATAAGTTAAGGCAGATGTTACAATATCAGAGAACCAGTTTGGATTCATGCCGGGCGATCGACGACAACGGCTATTCATTTGCTTCGATCAACTTATAGAGTGATTTTGAGAGAGGAAGAGAAATTTGCATATGGTCTTTATTGATTTAGAAAAAGCCTAAGGTGCCAAGAGAGGTATTATGGTGGGCATTGATGAAAAAGGGAGTCCCCATTAATTATATTGATATAATCAAGGATATGTACGATAGAGTAGTGAAAAATGTTAGAACTTGTGGAGGCATAACAAGTGATTTTTCTATCACAATTGGATTGCATCAAGGATCTGCATTGAGTCCATTCTTATTTATCATAGTGATGGATGAGCTTACTAGAGCTATTCAGGATAAGATACCGTGGTGTATGCTATTTGCTGATGATATTGTCCTAGTCGATGAGACGAGAGCTGGGGTAAATGCCAAATTGGAGTTATGGAGGAAAACTCTAGAATCTCAAGGTTTTAAATTAAGTATGGCCAAAACAGAGTATATGGAGTGTAAATTCAGTAAGCAAAAAATCTGAGATTATAGTATTGTGAGACTGATGGACAAGCATTACTGATGAGCAGTCATTTTAAGTACTTGGGTTCTATTATCCAAAAGATGGGGAGATTGATAGTGATGTCAACCATAGGATCCAAGCCAGATAGTTGAAATGGAGAAGTGCAATAGGAGTTTTATGTAACTGTAACATTCTGTTATGACTGAAGGGAAAGTTTTATCGGACTGCTATTAGGCCAGCTTTGTTATACGGAACAGAATGTTGGGCTATAAAGAGATAACATGCTCAGAAGATGAGTATAGCAGAGATGCGCATGCTTCGTTGGATGTGTGATAACACGCGGAGAGATAAGGTGAGAAATGAGGATATTCGTACTAAGATAGGTGTAGCCTCTATAGAAGAGAAGATGAGAGAAATCCTCCTATGATGGTTTGGTCATGTGCGACGTAGACCTACAGATGCACTAGTCCGGCGAGTAGAGCTATCAATTTAGGGCAGTTAAAAGAGCGCAAGGGAGACCGAAAAAAACATGGAGGGAGGTAATACAACAAGATATAGAGGCTAAAGGTCTTAGTGAAGGTATATTGCTCGATAGGAATGAGTGGAGAAAGCTGATTCATGTGCCCGATCTGGCATAATTCTCTTTTGGTTCATGTAGCCTACCCGAAATATTTGGGATAAATGGCTTTGTTGTTGTTGTTTTCTGAATTATTCTGCAAAATCTTTAAAACCGGTGTCGATCAGTACCACTGATCGATTATCAGATTTTTAATTTTCAAACAGAGTGAAATTTATGAAATTTGTTTTCACATTTTTCTCAAAATCGTATTTTCTATCATAACGTATTTTTGTAGATTTTCTTAAATTATCTGAAAATCGACTGGTTTTGGTGTCGACCGGTATCACCGGTTAATTTCAGGAATTTTAATTTGAAAATCAGATTAAATTTCTTGAATCTAATTTCACCATGTACCTTAAAATAATATTTTCATTTTTTAGAATTTTTGGGAACTTTCTAAAGTAGTCAAAAATACCTAATTTAAATAATATTATTTTTCCTTCTCTTTTCATTTTCTTTCTTCTTTTCTTTTTCTTTCCCTTCTCCACATCAGCCGACCAACCCATACCCTATACCCATCACCTGCAGACTCTCACACCCATCCCATCTCACCTACTCCCATCATCTCTCTCTCCCCCCTTATTTCTTTCTCATTACTATCTCTCTTTTATTTTTCTTTTCTCTCCCACCATGTCTCTTTCCCACTCTCACCCTCTCATCCCGGCCAACGCTGCCGCTACCGGCTCTGCCCCTTGGCCGCCAGCTAGCCCAACCACCACCACCATCACATCTTTCCTCCCTCTCTAACACTTTCACTTCCTTCAACCTACACCAACACCACCAACCTACACCCATCACCACCATCTCCTCCACCATCTCCATCACCATGTGCACCATCGCGGCCACCACCACCTCTGCCATTCCCTCTACTCTGACAAACTCTTCCATTCTAGTGTTTTCTCGACTTCCAAAGTGCCACCTCAACCAACCCTTTGTTTCCCCCCAAACACTGCACTAACACCATCTCCACCTCTCTTCCTTGGGCCCAACCGCCACCCCTCTTCTAGGCCATGCCAGCAGCCCCTGGCCGCCAGCGCCACCCCTGGCCAGCCACCAAGTCGGCCAGCCCCATCTCTCCTATCCTTCTCCTTCTCTTTCTCCTTCTTTCTCTTTCTCTTTTTCTTATTTTTGCTTCTCCGCTTTCTTTTTTCCCCTTCTCTGTTCTCTTTTTCTCTCTCCAGTCTCTCTCGTCTCTCCCCCTCTCACGGTCTTTCCCTTACTCTAAGTTCTCTCTTCCCCCCACTCTCAGTTTCTCCTTAGCTCTCTCTCATGCAATCTCTCTCCCTCTAACTGATTCTCTCTCTACTTTCTCTCCCCTTTCTCATCCTCTCTTTTGATATATATTTTAATATGTTGGTGGCTCGTGCACGTATTCTTGGGATTCTGAATTTATGACATTTTCTGAAGATTTAGGCAAGTACTCTTTTTCGGTATTTGGGCGAGTACTCTTTTTCGGTATTTGGGCGAGTATTCTTTTCCGATATTTAGGTGAGTACTCCTTTTCAGTATTTGGTCGAGTTTTATATTTTATGGCGAGTGCTTTTCTAATATTTAATTCATGATACATGTTATGTGACTTGACACATGTTATACTGCTGATACATGATATGCGAGTGATTTTCTAATATTATGCATGCTATGCGAATATCCGCTAGTTGTTATTGTGAGTGCCATTATTTCATATTTGGTGTGTATTGTTTTTATATGCATGTGCCATACTAACGTTTATGTAGGTACCTACTTAACCACCGGATTTCATACAGCTCCGCTGGGAGGCGAGCTTAGCGCTCAGCGCTTTACAGCTAGACTTGTTCAAGTGTAGCTTCGCCGTGTGTGATAGCTGGACGTTCATACGCCGCTTCACTACGTGCATTTAGCTTTGCTGAGTGCATTTAGCTTCACCTCGTACGTTAGCCGGACGTTCATATGCTGCTTTGTCATGTGCATATAGCTTCGCAACGAGTGTGGCTTTGTCGTGTGTGTTAGCCTGACGTTCATACGTACGCTCCGCCTCGAGTGTAGCGTCATCGAACGTGTTAGCATCTAGAGCTGTAGGCTAGCTTCGCCAGGAGTTGAAAATACATCTAGAGGGGGTGAATAGGTATATTAGCTAATCTAATGACAAATGATGCGGAATTAAAAACTAAATGCAACACACTATGTGTAACCAAAGAGTGTAGCCGAATTCCCGGTGACGGGCTCTGGACTATCTCCTCTAGATTACTCTAAATAAGAGTTGAGGTGCTATATGAAGCTCTCTTGGTTCAACACAAATATGGGCACACACGCAATACCAAGCATGTAAGTGATATGAATATAAAGCAATGCAAGAGTATAAGAGAGATAGAGTTTAAAGATAGTGGATCAAACACAAATACCAAGATATGTTTCGAGGTTCGAGCCACTGCTCTACGTCCCTGCCTTCACACAGAAGGATTTTCAATATGTCCACACAGGACCTCCCACAAAGGGAACTTGCACCGAGGAATTTACAATTATAAAGTTAGAGTACACAACTCCACTCTCCAACATAACCACCTCTACACAAGAGGCAAGGCACAAAGCCAAAACAACAATCACCTCTACACAAGAGGGATAAAGGCCCAAAGCCAAACTCAACCGCAATCACCTCCACACAAGCGGGATAGGCACAAAGTCAAACCACATTCACCTCTACACTAGAGGGATGAACACAAACCCAAAGCAAAGAAGGGATTACACCTTAGTGATCACAATAGACCACAAACAACTCTTGGTGATCACAATAGACCACAAACAATATTTCCCATAAAAACAAGATCCTATAGATAGGATAGAGATGATAGCTCAAGTGTGAGAAAACAAGGTGTTTGAAAATCAAAACACAAAGAAAATACTTCGAAAAAAATACTAGAATGACATAGAAATGAAGATCAAAACCAATTTCCCAAATAATTTATTTTTCTTTGATTTTTTCAACCCTTGAAAAAAAATTCTTTTTGACACAAAAACTCTTCTAAAATCTTGCTGCAAAACACTTGTAAGATGGGAGAAAAAGCTCTCTAAAAATCTTGTAGAAAACCACCCCCAAAACCCCTTTATATAGGGTTAGAAAAAATATAGCCATTGGCAGCCAGAAATGGCAGAATTGTCCTTCCGGTCGATCAGCCCAATGGTCATATTTCTGACCGTTGTGCCTCCGGTCGACCGCCCGATCGACTTGGCACAGCCTGTCGGTCGACCTCGCGGTCGATCGGCCTACTTGGCTGGTCCTGTGCACGTCTCTGTGCACATCGGTCGATCAATCTAGTCGACCAACCTCTGCTCCGGTCGACCGCCAGCAGTTCTGACTGGAATTTCAGAACTTGAAATTTGGTCAATTAAACTCCAATAAAATCCTATAAAATCCTATAAATTCCACAAAAATAAGTACTTGTAAGATATTTGAATAACAAATATGTGTGACCAAAAATCAATACATATTGCAAACTATCTGAACTTTTTTGTGATATAAATATTTGGCCTTAAACAAAAATCGTATTTTTTAAAACTTGAATTTTGAACTGAAAATCCGTTTTCTCCAAAACTTGTATAAATACAAAAATATGATATTGAAACATATTTGAAGCATATTGTGTATGGATAGAATCCAACACACATGTAATAGATATATCTATATATTTGATATGAAATCCAAAAATACGTTTTGTTTAAATACAAAACTCCAAACACATGTAATAGAACATCAAAATAAGTTTTTCAAAATATGTGAAGCACAGATATATATAGATGAAATATAATATACATTAAACCATGTAAACCTGTTTTCATTCTATCTATTCATGAAAATAATATATATGTCTATTTGAAATACAAACCGGTTAAAATGAAAACCAAACATATTGAACTTTTGTGTGTGTGTGTGTGAGAGCTTGAGCATATCAACACTATCTATCTTTACACAAGATCTAAACAAACCGAAGTCTTCTTATCGATTCTCATCTTCAAGATGACCCGATTCAAACACGATCCAAAGAGCTAGACTCCAACCGAGTGCTAGATGTGATCTTGACGCGGAGCTCCTGAATCTATATGTGTTAGCTCCCAAAACTCCTTTGTTGAAGCTAAACACCTACTAATATCTTGATCAATAACTGAAACTATATAAATACAAGATCATTAGTAAAATATAACTAAATGAGTTAGTCATCATCAAAACTAGAGCGATGGACCTTTGGGCCAACAATCTCCCCCTTTTTGATGATGACAAAACTCATGGAGTTATATATGCATGAATTAAAGTTAAACTTCATAGAAACTCCCTCTTAACTCATGCATAGCAATAAATAAGTAAATATTCAATGAAATGCATAAAGTATACAAGATATATATGCATAAATACCAAATTTTAAACATGCATATATAAACTCACTAAATTCTGCTACCCCTTTTTTGTCAATTCATCAACAAAGGAGTGAGAACAATCAAATAATAAAGATGTATATGCGATATACATTCCTGAATAGGAGAGACGTAGAGTTATCTCCCCCTGCATATATGCATTACATGAAGAAGGGATGACTAGACCCTAAACCACATAAAGTATAATATACAATGTATAAGCGGAGATGTTAAGCTCCCCTACACACGTGTATCACGTAAAAAAGAGAGGTCAAACTCTTCAATGTGAGATACACTCAACATGAATCTATATATAGAAGAGATGTTAAGCTCCCTTTACATATAGGCAATATATATCAATAAATTTTAAAATAAAATTTTTTTTGATAATACTTAAAACAAAAATTTGAAATTTCTTAAGTCAACAAACAATTTTTTATACCAATGAAATCAAATAGTAGTTGACAAAAATAAATGTTGGTACCATTTTAAAAAAAAAAATTTAAGATACCAATAGTAGTTTTGTTATCAATTGAAGGTGAAACATAAAGTACATTTTGATATCAAATAAATATCAATTGAAATACCAATTGAAATCAATGTATAAGCTTGTAATGATACCAATTAATATTTGAAATAAAATCAAGCTTAACATAAACATAACTTGTGCTTTAAAATATAAAGATATTGTAAAACAAGCACAATCAAATCATATATATGTATGTATGAAATTGATATCAATTGAAATTTGAAGCATACATATATAAGAAATAAATATGAGTATACAAGAATGAGATGACATGGAGATCATGTGTATAACTCATACCTACCACCTTTTATGCACATGATAAAAGATAGTCATTAAGACACACAAGGCATGGTCTCCTAACCATCCGCCCTTGGAAGGTAGGGGGTTTTCAAAAAGAAATGATTTGAAAATATTTTAGCATAATTTGAAAACTCTACCATTTGAAGAATTAAGAAACTAGTTTAAAAATAATTTTTGAAAAACTAGCTAAGTATCCTTCAAGAGATGAAACCAAATCATATATCTTATGAAAACATGAAAATCAAACAATAATTGACACTCAAAATCTATAAAGCACATATATGCTCATGAAATAAAAAATCATGAGTAAACACCAAACATAGAGTGTAAGAATCATGTAATCAACAAAATCATAGAAATATACAATGAAGCTCAATGGAATTCCTTTATAAACATGAAAAATATAAAAAATTAATTTTCATCAAAACAATACAAACTTCAAGGCATATGTATATTTTGTTGAAACTAAAAGTATACATACATATCCAAACATAAACGAGTCCGTAATAAAATATTATATGAAAAGCAAGTGACTCTAGGATAGACATGTATATCAAATAATTTTAGACAAAATTAACATATACATGAAGATAAACACATTTTAATGAAAATATGTATAAAAATAGGGAAAACAAGTAAAGATGTAATAATCATCAAAACTAGGTTATACATATACATGTAATGAGTACAAATGAGCAATGAAGCATGAACACATAATAACCAAGTGTATCTCACTACTTGTACAAGTATATACACAAGTTTTAATGAAAACTTTATCTAATCATGTAATCAAAACATGAAGTGAAAAAATATAAACAAACATGATCATTAGGGTAAATGCACGTGCTTTAAAGCTAGGATATACATAATAACTAACCTATAGTGAGAACAAAAAAATATAAATCCATATAAACATCAGTGTATCTCAAATACTATATATGTATATCACAAGTCTAATAAACATTGCATTTAACCATCATGAACATAAAAAACACGAAAATCAATACATGCTAAAAACATTTATATAAAAGCATGTAAATATAAATAGGGAGTTAGAGATAGTTATCAAAACCAATAGGGCTAATTTTTAAGTCTCCAAACCATGGTGGTCATCCCACCAAACATCCTCGAAGGTGATGCATCAAATGTATTGTCCATCAAGCTCACACACATCCACCATCAAGGCACCAATACCCTCACGTCAAGTGAGAGCCCAAACCTACATCGAATAAAATAGGGGTAGATTTTGGTACCCATATTTTTTTTGGTCCATGGGGGTTAGCACATTTCCTAACCCAAACAAATTTGTATGCAAAATTTGAATCATGTATTCTATCATAATAAAATTTTACAAGGTGGCCCTCACGTCCACAATGTGTACAAGTGTACACATGAGCATACATAGTGTCATGTGTGTGAACATGAGAAATATGTGTATGCCGTGAATGGTGTGCATGAATATGAGGTGCATGTTTCTTGTGAAACATGGATTTCAATTTCTTGTGATCCATAGCACATTGGCTCAAAGTGGAGCCCAAACAATCTACACTCTTCTTCAACATACATATATCCTTTTCAACATTAGAAGAAGATGTGGAGCATGCAATAGAAACACTAGATGATGAAGCTATGGTAGCATGACAAACATGTGAATCTAAATCATTTTTCAAAAACATATTTTCTTTTGAAACTAAATCCAATTCTTTTGAAATTAAAGCAATTTTATTTTTCAAAGAATTGTTCTCTTTAAAATAATTTCAAGTTTTGAAGACAAAACCTCATTTTTCGTCAAAACATCATCACATTCATTTTTATTTTTCAAAATTTTATTTTCCTTTAAGGTAAGGACAAGTTGGGATTTCAATGAGTCCCTTTCACTTGAAATCTCAACTCTCTCTTGCAAAGCCATATTAAGTTTTGAAAACAAATCCTTATTTTCTTATTTTAATTTAAAACTTTTCTTTTTTAAAACTTTGTACTTTTCAAGCAAGTTTTCACAAAATAATGAAAGTTCTTCATTTAAGCCATCGACATCCATATTGTCATCACCTGAAGAATTAGCATTATCATCTAGTTGAGTATCTGAATATACCTCAAGGGAGTCATTCCCTTGGATCATGTAGCAAGTTTCGTCAGACTCACTCCACTAGATTCTTTCTTCACATTTTTGTCGTTTGTAGCTTGGGAGAGGTTAATGTGTTCCACACTGCAAAAGCGGAATCACAATGAGGAACAATAGAAAGATAATCTTTACTAAGTGTGCACTTAAGTGCCTCTAAGGCTTGTGCATTGGCTTCTATATGCTTGTTATTATCAAGAAAAGATTTCTTGGTAGTGGCAAGGTAAACATGCATTCCTAGGGTTTTAAGGTACATTGACATCTTAACTTTTCAAATATCAATGTTGGTAACATCATACATGGGAGGGGTCATGAAATCCATTAGTGTATAAACTATATGTGTTAAAATATAAATCTAGATTAGTAATCCAAGATCTCACTCCTAGGTGGTTAAACCTAATATCAGGAGCGTAAGCTCTAATACTAATTGAAAATACTCCTAGAGGGGGGTGAATAGGTGTATTAGCTAATCTAATGATAAATGATGTGGAATTAAAAACTAAATGTAACACACTATGTGTAACCAAAGAGTGTAGCCGAATTCCTGGTGACGGGCTCTGAACTATCTCCTCTAGATTCCTCTAAATAAGAGTTGAGGTGCTATATGAAGCTCTCTTGGTTCAACACAAGTATGGGCACAAAGCAATACCAAGCATGTAAGTGATATGAATATAAAGTAATGCAAGACATAAGAGAGATAGAGTCTAGAGATAGTGGATCAAACGCAAACGCCAAGATATGTTTCGAGGTTCGAGTCACTACACTATGAAAAACACCTAGAGGGGGGGTGAATAGGTGTGAATGCTAATCAAATGATCTTTTTAAACTTTAATTAAATGAGTGATGCAACGATCTCTCAAAACACGACTAAGAGCCGAATACCCCTTGCGAGGTTCTGAACTCCTTCCTCCCAATTCCCCTTAAAATGGGTTAGAGGTGCGCAATGCAACCGTGTTGTATTGAGGTGTGATCGATCAATGCCAAGTATGATGATGTAAAAATGAAATGCACACAATGTAACACATCAAGTATAGCAAGTAAAGTAAACAAGACAAGATTGCACAAGTAGAGGGTTAGTTCTCAAGCAAATAATTCAAGACAATATAAAGCAAGAGAAATTGAAAGCAAGAATAACGCAAAGGCAATCGCAAACAAGATGATTTGTTTCGAGGTTCGAGCACACTTGCTCTAGTCCCCGCCTTCACCTCCGTGAAGGGTTTCCACTATCCACCGAGGATGCCTTTACAATTGGTCTACCGAAGACCGAGCACCGAGCTCCACCGAATACAAAGGACCTCTACCGAAGAGGTTGCTCCACAAGAAGGAATTACAAGAACAAAGTGATCACAACTTGATCACT
The DNA here is from genome assembly GCA_038442645.1 of Agave tequilana. Classification (NCBI taxonomy): domain Eukaryota; kingdom Viridiplantae; phylum Streptophyta; class Magnoliopsida; order Asparagales; family Asparagaceae; genus Agave; species Agave tequilana. The sequence goes on along the minus strand of JAVJIF010024823.1, from coordinate 37,002 downwards.
ACACTTTTTCTCAATCTTTTACAAACACTCTCACTTCAATTACAACTTCACTATAGAATGAGTATAGGATTTTTGGCTCTATGAAGTGTGGTGAGAAAACTTCAGTTGTAGAGTGATATAGAGAATCAAACACAACTGAAAAACAATCTTGAAAGAGTAGGAATTGAAAGCTTCAAATAATTTTTCTTTTCTCTTTTGAAAACAACAAAACTTGAGGAATTTTCTTAGTGAGTAGAGGGAGAGACTTCTCCTCTATTTATAGGGTTGAAAATAAGTTAAAAACATTTTCTTTTCACCTAATTCAACCTGCAAAAGCACCCCAACAACTCTCCAAAAGTCTGTTAAAACAGAAAAAGAAAACAGATTTTCAGAAAATCCCAAAGAGGAAAGAGCCGTTGCTAATTTGCAGGCTTGGCGGTCGACCGGTCCGGTCGACCGCCAGGCCAGCTGGAAGTAGCCGTTGGCTCCCGGTCGACCGGTCCGGTCGACCGACCCAAAAGGAGGAAACACAGTTTCCTTCTTCCGGTCGACCGATCCGGTCGACCGAAAATTCCCGAGAGCAGAATGCTCTCCGTCGGTCGACCGGTCCGGTCGACCGACGGACATGCACAAACAGTGCATGTCCAGGCACATCACCGGTCGACCGGGCCGGTCGACCGATGTTGCCTGACACTGAAAACTGGGCTGTTTTGAGTTAGAAAAATTTTGATAAATATTTTAAAAATACATGTAGCTAAGTATTATGCAGAAAAATGTTTTAAACAAGTTTTTCAGGATATAAAGCTTTGGTACATGTATATATAAACTAAGGCATAGAACTTAGAAATAACCATTTTCAATAACTAATTTCAAAACATAGGAAATACATGAAACAAGTGTGTGTGCAAATCCTAGAGCCAAATTTCCTATATTCAAACTTTAACATTCTAAACTTACAAACTTCTAAAAGACTTCAAAGCTATTCTTCAAGGTGGGCTATCTTCACTTGATCTTCAATGTTGCAACTTGAGCCCAAATTGAATAGTTTTGAGTCCAAAAGCCTTGTATTTGAGTGAGAGTACTTCTAGTATGATAATAAACCTGAAACACACTTAAACAACAATTGTTATTAGTACAAATAACTAATATGTTTTGTAATCATCAAAATACACTAAACAAGAGTGATTGTAACCTTGGGCCAATAATCTCCCCCTTTTTGATGATGACAAAACATATAGGTTATTGAAACAAATAAAGGAGGAAAAGCTTGGAAAGCTCCCCCTCAAACAATGCTATGTATTTATCATGAATATGAAAAGCTATGTAAGCATACATAAAGCATTTAACAAACACAATAGTTTTTGTCCAAAAACTCAAGGAAACACAACCTTTCTTTTTCTTCATGAAATGAAACTCAAATAGTAGTATTAAACTTAGAAAGTTTAAACTTAAAACACTTATTTTAGTAGTATCAAACTTATTCTCCCCCTTTTTGTCATACATCAAAAAGGGTTAAAACAAAACAATTGAAAAACCATTTTTAATTTTAAGAATCCATAATACAAACATTCAACTCACCACAAATAAATGAAAATCTAGCATAATCTAGAGGTTTAGTAAAAATATCGGCAAGTTGAAAATCGGTAGAAACATAATCAATATCAATATCACCTTTCTCATAATGATCTCTAAGAAAGTGATACCTAATGTCAATGTGTTTGGTTTTACTATGTTGATTTGCATTCTTTGTCATGTGAATAGTACTAGTATTATCACAAAATATTTTAACATGATCAAAGTGTAAATCATAGTCAAGGAGAGTATGTTTCATCCAAAGAACTTGTGCACAACAAGCTCCGGCCGCAACATACTCCGCCTCGGCGGTTGATAGGACTACCGAATTTTGCTTTTTGGAAGACCAAGATACAAGACAATTACCTAAGAATTGACATGTTCCACTTGTGCTCTTCCTATCTACCCTACAACCCGCATAGTCGGCATCCGAAAAACTCTTCATTTCAAATAATCCGGTTTTAGGATACCATAAACCCATTTCAATAGTGCCCTTAAGGTATCTAATTATGCGTTTAACCGCTATTATGTGAGATTCTTTAGGACAAGATTGAAAACGTGCACAAAGACAAACGGAAAACATAATATCCGGCCTACTAGCCGTTAAATAAAGCAAACTACCAATCATGCTTCTATAAAGTTTAATGTCTACACTTTTACCTTGTTCATCCTTGTCAAGCTTTGTAGTTGTTGCCATGAGAGTTTTGCTTACTCTTGATCCTTCAAGTCCAAACCTTTTGATTAGTTCCTTTGTGTACTTGGCTTGATTGATGAAGATCCCATCCTTCCTTTGCTTGATTTGGAGTCCAAGGAAATAGTTGAGCTCCCCCATCATAGACATTTCAAATTCATCCTTCATGCATGACTCAAAAGCTTTGCAAAGAGATTCATTAGTAGAACCAAAAATAATATCATCTACATAAATTTGCACAATAAGAATGTCATTTTCTACATGTTTTGTAAACAAAGTTGTATCAATTTTACCTTTTTTAAAACCATTTGAAATCAAAAAGGAGGAAAGTCTTTCATACCAAGCCCTAGGAGCTTGTTTTAAACCATAAAGAGCTTTATCTAATTTAAAAACAAAATCCGGATGTGTAGGATCAACAAACCCAGGGGGTTGTTCAACATACACCTCCTCTTCAATAAATCCATTTAGAAAAGCACTTTTAACATCCATTTGAAATAATTTGAAATCTTTATATGAGGCAAATGCTAATGTCATCCGTATGGCTTCAAGCCGTGCTACGGGTGCAAAGGTTTCTTCAAAATCGATCCCTTCGATTTGAGTGTAACCTTGGGCAACTAACCTAGCCTTGTTTCTAACTACATTACCCGATTCATCCAACTTGTTCTTAAAGATCCACTTAGTACCAATTGTTGGTCTATCGTGGGGCCTAGGAACAAGGTGCCAAACTTGGTTGCGCTCAAATTGATTGAGTTCCTCTTGCATGGCTAGCAACCAATATGAATCGGCCTCGGCTTCGAGCACATTTTTGGGTTCTATGTGTGAAATAAATGCAAAGTGGCCACAATAATCTTGAATTTTAGAGCGAGTAGTTACCCCTTTTGATACTTCACCTATGACGAGGTCCTTGGGATGATGTGGATTGTATCTCCAATCCTTTGGTAGTGGTTGAGTAGGCTCCATCTCATGTGTTTGATTTTCATTCCCTTGTGCCTCTTCCACTTTAGCATTGCTCCTTCATCATCCTTTGGTTTGTCTCCCATAGTAGAAGCATCCTCCAAGGTCACTTTCTCCATGCCTTCATCCAATGCATCTATCTCTACAACATTCTTAACAAACTTGTTAGATTCCTCAAACTTAACATGAATAGACTCTTCAATAGTCAAAGATGATCTAATGAAAACTCTATAAGCCTTACTAGTATTTGAGTAACCTACAAAAATAGCCTCATAAGATTTAGGATCAAATTTCCCAAATTATCTTTTGTATTTAAAACAAAACATTTGCATCCAAAAACTTTGAAATAAGAAACATTTGGTTTTCTAGAGAAGTACATTTCAAAAGAAGTTTTTGTAGTATTTTTACATAAGAAAACACGATTAGATATGTAGCATGATGTATTAACGGCCTCGGCCCACAAATAATGTGGTAGACCGTATTCACTTAGCATTGTCCTAGCCATCTCTTGTAATGTTCTATTTTTCCGCTCAACTACTCCATTTTGTTGTGGAGTTCTAGGACAAGAAAGTTCATGCTTTATTCCATGTTCATCACAAAAAGTGGTAAAGGGTTGGTTAATGAATTCACCTCCTCTATCACTTCTTATTCTCAAAATCAAAGAATCCTTTTCTTTTTCAACTCTTTTCTTAAAAGTTTGGAAATACGAAAATGCTTGGTTTTTGTGTTCAAGAAAGAAAACCCATGTAAATCTTGAAAAATCATCAACCAAAACATAAGCAAATCTATTCCCACTTAGACTTTTGGTTTGTGTTGGGCCAAATAGATCCATATGGATTAATTCCAAAGGACGTGATGTCATGATATCCTTAATTGACTTGAAAGAAGACTTAGTTTGTTCCCAAATTGACATGCGTCACAAACTCGGTCCTTTTCAAAATTCAAGCAAGGAATACCTTTCACCATTTCCTTTGAATTTAATCTAGAAATATGATCAAAAGAAATATGCCCTAATCTCCTATGCCACAACCAAGAGTCATCATCGAGGGCTTTCAAACAAGTAATATTACAAGACATGTTCAACATATCAATCATATAAACATTACTTTCACGAAAACCGGAAAATACACAAACATTAGAAATTCTATCAATAACTTTACAAGTAACATTATCAAAAACTACATCAAAACCTTTATCACAAAGTTGACTAACACTCAAGAGATTATGCTTGAGGCCATCAACTAAAACTACATTTTCAATTAAAGGAGAGGTGCCAAGTTTTGCATTACCAATACCGATGATTTTACCCTTGGCGTCATCTCCGAAGGTGACGGTGCCACCTTCATGATATCTTGATAGGGTTGCAAAGTTGTTGATGTCCCAAGTCATGTGCCTTGAGCAACCGCTATCAAGATACCACAAACCTCTACGTCGTTGGGCTTTGGAAAGTACCTACATCATTTAAAACAATAGTTGACTTTGGTACCCAAACTTTCTTGGGTCCTTGAAAGTTAGTGTTACGAACCCAAACATTATGATGTGATGCACTTAGTCTATCATAACAAAAATTAGCTAAGTGTCCTTTCCGCCCACAATGTGAACATGAGTACACTTTTCTATACATGAAAGCATGATGTGTAGTGTGAGCATGTTTTGAGGTTTTGCCATGTTGTTTAGGTTGTGTAGCATGAACATGAACATGAGCATTTTTCTTTGGGGCTTGCTTCTTAGGAAACATAGCCTCAATTTTCTTCTTGTTAAATTCACAATTTTTCAAAACAACACTTAATGAATCTAATCTTTCCTTAAGCATAGAAACTTCATTAGAATCAATTAGTGGGGCCTTACCTTTGCAAGAAATCTTATATTTTTCAAAATCATTTTTAGTAGTGGTCAAGTTGGAAACCAAATCATCCTTTTCTTTTGTAAGAGTAAAAACTTGATGACTTAAAGATTCATTTTCCTTTTTCATTTTTAAATACTTTTTCTTCAAGAAATCATAATTTTGTGATAACTCAACAAAAGCTTCTCCTAGTTCATCCATGGAGAGTTCATCATCAAAAGGGGTGGAAGGGGTTACCTTGCTTGTGCTTTCATTGGCCATGAAGCACATGTTGGCGGTGTCAATCTCTTCTTCGGATTCGGTCTCCGAATCCCAAGTTGCCTTCATAGCCTTCTTCTTGCAAGGCTTCTTTGAAGTGGAAGGCTTTGCTTTTTCCAGACACTCCGCCACAATGTGTCCCGATTTTTGGCAATTGAAGCATATGATCTTTCTTTCTTCTTTGCCTCCTTGCCATCTCCTTCTACCTTGGTACTTCGCCTTGTTGTACATCCTCCGGACATTCTTAACAAGGAGTGAGAGCTCCTCATCATCTTCTTCTTCATCATCTTCATCGGAGTGTGTAGCTTGACTCTTGAAGGCGATGGTCTTCTTCTTGGTAGGAGCCATGTCCTCCCTTGCTTTCCTTTCCATCTCATGGGTTTTGAGGTTCCCAATGAGACCTATGAGCTCCATCTCTTCATTGTCGTTGAGTTCCTTCAAGGTTGTAGCTTTAACTTCCCATGAAGGAGGAAGAGTCCGGATGATCTTCCTTACTCTTTGATCATTGTTGATATCTTCACCTAAGGAAGAGAGTCCATTAGTAATCTTGGTAAATCTTGTAACCATATCATCTATGGTTTCATTTTCTTGCATGCAAAATGTTTCATATTGAGACCGAAGAAGGTCAATCTTAGCCTTCTTTACTTGTGAGGTCCCCTCATGTGTGACTATCAAGTGTGACCAAATCTCATATGCGGATTTGCAATGTATAACCCTAGATATGTCATCATCATTAAGGGCTTGTAGAAGTGCATAGTGAGCTTTGGCATTGGCATCGAATTCCTTAGTCTCTATTTCGGACCAAGTGGATTCGTCACCGGGGGGTACACTAAAGGACTTAGTCACGGCCTTTGCAACTCGGCTACCTAGAGATTGCAAAAACACGGTCATCTTAACTTTCCATATGGGAAAGTTAAGTCCATCAAACTTAGGAGGGGTTTTAATTCCATCGGCCATTTTTACTATATGAGTATGAATGAAATGATTAGCAAATTAGGATCTTCTCTAAGGTGGTTAAACCAAATCCTAGAGTCCAAGCTCTGATACCAATTGAAAAACACCTAGAGAGGGGGGGTGAATAGGTGTGAATGCTAATCAAATGATCTTTTTAAACTTTAATTAAATGAGTGATGCAACGATCTCTCAAAACATGACTAAGAGCCGAATACCCCTTGCGAGGTTCTGAACTCCTTCCTCCCAATTCCCCTTAAAATGGGTTAGAGGTGCGCAATGCAACCGTGTTGTATTGAGGTGTGATCGATCAATGCCAAGTATGATGATGTAAAAATGAAATGCACACAATGTAACACAACAAGTATAGCAAGTAAAGTAAACAAGACAAGATTGCACAAGTAGAGGGTTAGTTCTCAAGCAAATAATTCAAGACAATATAAAGCAAGAGAAATTGAAAGCAAGAATAACGCAAAGGCAATCACAAACAAGATGATTTGTTTCGAGGTTCGAGCACACTTGCTCTAGTCCCCGCCTTCACCTCCGTGAAGGGTTTCCACTATCCACCGAGGATGCCTTTACAATTGGTCTACCGAAGACCGAGCACCGAGCTCCACCGAATACAAAGGACCTCTACCGAAGAGGTTGCTCCACAAGAAGGAATTACAAGAACAAAGTGATCACAACTTGATCACTACACTTTTTCTCAATCTTTTACAAACACTCTCACTTCAATTACAACTTCACTATAGAATGAGTATAGGATTTTTGGCTCTATGAAGTGTGGTGAGAAAACTTCAGTTGTAGAGTGATATAGAGAATCAAACACAACTGAAAAACAATCTTGAAAGAGTAGGAATTGAAAGCTTCAAACAATTTTTCTTTTCTCTTTTGAAAACAACAAAACTTGAGGAATTTTCTTAGTGAGTAGAGGGAGAAACTTCTCCTCTATTTATAGGGTTGAAAATAAGTTAAAAACATTTTCTTTTCACCTAATTCAACCTGCAAAAGCACCCCAACAACTCTCCAAAAGTCTGTTAAAACAGAAAAAGAAAACAGATTTTCAGAAAATCCCAAAGAGGAAAGAGCCGTTGCTAATTTGCAGGCTTGGCGGTCGACCGGTCCGGTCGACCGCCAGGCCAGCTGGAAGTAGCCGTTGGCTCCCGGTCGACCGGTCCGGTCGACCGACCCAAAAGGAGGAAACACAGTTTCCTTCTTCCGGTCGACCGATCTGGTCGACCGAAAATTCCCGAGAGCAGAATGCTCTCCGTCGGTCGACCGGTCCGGTCGACCGACGGACATGCACAAACAGTGCATGTCCAGGCACATCGCCGGTCGACCGGGCCGGTCGACCGATGTTGCCTGACACTGAAAAACTGGGCTGTTTTGAGTTAGAAAAATTTTCATAAATATTTTAAAAATACATGTAGCTAAGTATTATACAGAAAAATGTTTTAAACAAGTTTTTCAGGATATAAAGCTTTGGTACATGTATATATATAAACTAAGGCATAGAACTTAGAAATAACCATTTTCAATAACTAATTTCAAACATAGGAAATACATGAAACAAGTGTGTGTGCAAATCCTAGAGCCAAATTTCCTATATTCAAACTTTAACATTCTAAACTTACAAACTTCTAAAAGACTTCAAAGCTATTCTTCAAGGTGGGCTATCTTCACTTGATCTTCAATGTTGCAACTTGAGCCCAAATTGAATAGTCTTGAGTCCAAAAGCCTTGTATTTGAGTGAGAGTACTTCTAGTATGATAATAAACCTGAAACACACTTAAACAACAATTGTTATTAGTACAAATAACTAATATGTTTTGTAATCATCAAAATACACTAAACAAGGGTGATTGTAACCTTGGGCCAACACTCTATGTCTCCGCCTTCACACAGAAGGATTTCCACTACGTCCATACAGAATCTCCCACAATGGGAACCTCCACCGAGGAATTTGTAATTACAAAGTTAGAGTACACAACTCCACTCTCCAACACAACCACCTTTACACAAGAGGCAAGACACAAAGCCAAAATAACAATCACCTCTACACAAGAGGGATAAAAGCCCAAAGCCAAACTCAACCACAATTTCCTCCACACAAAAGGGATAGGTATAAAGCCAAACCACAACCACCTCTACACTAGAGGGATGAACACAAACCCAAAGTAAAGAAAGGATTACACCTTGGTGATCACAATAGGCCACAAACAACTCTTGGTGATCACAATAGACTACAAACAATGTTTCTCATAAAAACAAGATTCTATATATATAATAGATATGATAGCTCAAGTGTGAGAAAACAAGGTGTTTGGAAATCAAAAACACAAAGAAAATACTTGGGGAAAATATTAGAATGAAATAGAAATGAAGATCAAAACCAATTTTTCAAATACTCTATTTTTCTTTAATTTTTTCAACCCTTGAAAGCAAAATAAAATTAAATCTTTTTGGCACAAAAACTCTTCTAAAATCTTGCTGCAAATCACTTGTAAGATGGAGAAAAAACTCACTAAAAATCTTATAGAAAACAGCCCCCAAAATCCCTTTATATAGGGTTAGAAAAAATATAGTTGTTGGCAGCCAGAAATGGCAGAATCGACCGGCCGGTTGACCGGCCCAACGGTCATATTTCTGACCATTGTGCCTCCGGTCGACCGCCCAGTCGACCGGGCACAGCCTGTCGGTCGACCGACAGTAACCGAGAGTAGGGTACTTTCAGTCGGTTGACCGCGCGGTCGACCGGCCTACTTGGCTGGTCCTGTGCACGTCTCCGTGCACATCGGTCGACCGGTCTGGTCGACCAACCTCTGCTCCGGTCGACTGTCCGATCGATCGCCAGCAGTTCTGGCTGGAATTTTAGAACTTGAAATTTGATCAATTAAACTCCAATAAAATCCCATAAAATCCTATAAATTTCACAAAAATAAGTTCTTATAAGATATTTGAATAAAAAATATGTGTGATCAAAAATCAACACATATTGCAAACTATTTGAACTAATTTTGTGATATAAATTTTTGGCCTTAAACAAAAACCGTATTTTCCAAAACTTGAATTTTGAACTGAAAATCCGTTTTTTTTCCAAAACTTGTAAAAATACAAAAACATGATATTGAAACACATTTGAAGGATATTGTGTATGGATAGAATCCAACACATATGTAATAGATATATCTATATTGTTGACATGAAATTCAAAAATAGGTTTTGTTTAAATACAAAACTCCAAACACATGAAATAGAACATCAAAATAAGTTTTTCCAAATATGTGAAACACAGATGTATATAGATGAAATCTAATATACATTAAACCATGTAAACTTGTTTTGATTCTATCTATTCATGAAAATCATATATATGTCTATTCGAAATCCAAAACCGGTTAAAACGAGAACCATTGAACTTGTGTGTGTATGTGTGTGTGTGTGTGTGAGCTTGAGCATATCAACACTATCTATCTTTACACAAGATCTAAATAAATCAAAGTCTTCTTGTCGATCCTCGTCTTCAAGATGACCAATCCAAACACGATCCAAAGAGCTAGACTCCAACCGAGTGCTAGATGCGATCTTAACGTGCGAGCTCTTGAATCTACACGTGTTAGATCTCAAAACTCCTTTGTTGAAGCTAAACACCTACTAATATCTTGATCAATAACTGAAACTATATAAACGCAAGATCATTGGTAAACTATAACTACATGAGTTAATCATCATCAAAATTAGAGCGATGGACCTTTGGGCCAACAGGAGCCAATCTCCACCATGCACCAAGTATTATGCTAACACAGCCTAACTTGCTCCAGCTTAACTAGCCCCGTCTAGATAATTAATAGTACAATTAATAATTCTTATTAATATGATTGTGAAGAGTTTGAAATGTTTAACTATATTGTTCTCCTGTATCATATTCATGACCGGATGATTGCCTGACATATGATGTTGTGACTTTGTATTCAACTCACTTGACACTTGATATCTGACACCTGACATTTGACATGCTATCACTTGAAACTAGATATTTGATAAATACACCTGATACATGACACTTGCTACTTGGTACTGATACATTTGGCCTGATGCTGTAACACCTGACTGAATACTATCGCACCTAACTGATTATATTGCCTATTCATGATTATCACTTTTACGGGGACTTAACATGATTATTATATTGCTACTAGACATCTGGTACTCCTGAACTCCTATAAACTCCTATACTCCTGAACTCCTATAATAGGGAGACTCCTGATACTATATTCCTGTTGATCTCCATAATTGGATAATCATAGATATTAGATTATTGTGAACACACTGTGGACATTATTACTGGACAATATATATAATAAATTACTCAACTTACACTGGAGTGGGGAAAGCTGATGGATGCCGATATGATGTCATATTTATAATCGTGGATATCTCTGAAGTGTCGTGATCTCATGAGCTATAGTCCCGGACAGAGGCGGGACCCATTATAAATATGATCCATCAGTTCTTCATCAGTTTCTAATATAACTCATCTTATTCATATGTGGATGTATGTGTGCTGGTAACACATACCTAAACATATAGATTAGATGATCAATAAGAATGCAACAACCCAACAATAATGATATTAGGAACGTGTGATTTTTGGTCTTTCCTTTTTTCAGATACTGGTACACCCATATCAGATCCGAGTGAGTTATACTAAAGCACAAACTCTAGTATAGACTGTCAGTGATGGGTGACACTGGCAGGAGATGATTGAAATATCAGACAGTACTGATGATTATTATTGGATAACTTAAATGCAGCACACTAATTTACCCATGCATGTGACTTGCCATGTTTTTATGATTCAACAATTCGCTTTGTATGACATGAGATGGACATTCTGTTTTTTACTATTTGTGATTTCTAGGTTACTACATGGGATTTCTGACCTCTTGTTTACTGACTTGTACCTGTATAGCATGTTTATGTGTACCTATGCTCTCGATACCGTTTTCTATGCATGTTTTTCGATTCAGATTTATTGATATACATATGCTTGATTTCAGATTTACTACTGATTTTCTGATTTCCATTTATGTTTCTGATCATTGCCTATACTTGCATGCCTGAACGGCATCACTTTGATCCTGTACATGTGTGACTATCTGAGCACGTCACTTGGTTTCATCTTACATACTCGCTGGGTTGTTTACTGACAACCCTGGACCTTTATGTCCAGATCTATGAGCCTAGACTATGGTGGCTTTACTGTAGTTGATCAGAATGCGCAGTGGAAGCGCGAATTAGCGGTTGTGTATCCGGAGCTCCTTTTCTTCCAGCCTCCCTTGATCGGCTCGCGAGATTCTCCTCTTACTACTCGTGAGTATTTTTCAGTCTTTTTATATCGAAAATCATGCTTTTGCCCTTCTTGGTGATCTAATATTCTTGGAATATTGTATTATACTCTATGATAACTGTGTACTTGTGCTATCATTGCTGGAATGTATATTACCACTGTGCTTTCGTACTTTGATTCTTACCTATACTGATGCTTAGCGTATATATGTGACGGTATTTCCGCCCTGCGTATATACGTCGCAATAATGTCTCTATACTCGCGGGATCGGGGCGTTACAGATGCATTCAACTCTTGAAGTGTTAATGTTTTTAACGCTATTCAAATTAATCCAATATGAATAAAAGTATATTTATTTATGAAGGACAATAGATCATCTTCATTTAATAATTTTATTGATTGTTCATTATTATCTACTTGAATTATTTTCTCCATAGTTTTAATTGCTATGGATGATTTAAGATTGAACATTCCTATGTAATAAATTTTTTTTGCTTTAGGAATAGACCATTTATTAAGATCTTCTATCTCTGTAGGATATTCAACTAAATATGGATTTTTAACAGATTTATCTTTATTTTGATTCTTAGAACTAGAATCTATTAGGTCCATCTCTTTTAATTAAAATAAAGCCAAATACCCTGTGAGGGGTTCTGAACTCTCCTCTTGATTCCTCTGAATTAAGAGTTGAGGAAGAATATAATGTTTCTTAATTAAGAAAATTTTAGACCACAAATAAGATTAAGTATAAAATTATCTTGTACTCTCTTTATTTAAATAGTTGCTTAGATAATTTATTTTTAGTTTAGACTAAGTTTAAATTACTTAACCTATTGTTAGTTTGTAAAACCTAGCACAACTGTCAACAATTTATAGGTACTCAACGCCATCCCAGCTACAAACTCTACACGACTTGAGTGCCGTCCCACCAGGTACCAACCAGATCTAGCAACACCGAAGTATTTAACCATACTCTAAACTAAAATTAAGTTAACTAAGTAATTACTTATATGCTAAAGTACAGAATAGAATACCTTACTCAGCCATATATTCTGGCTTTGATATCAAATTGGAAGCAACAAAAAGAAAGAAATCCAGGCACTAACAGGTAAGCAAGGCAAACTTTTATTGATACTAAAATATTTTACACAGTGGTACTGGATCTATTTTACAAAGTGGTAGAAAGGGTAGATAGGCTCAAAACATTTTAATAAAATATTAATAAAATTATTAAACTAATTTTAAATTATTTAACAAATTAGATAATCTGTATTTTGCAAATAGAAGTGGGTTTTGCAACCCACTTGCAAGTGGGATGTGAGATCCATATAATTTTATAAATTGCCTTCACAATTTGCTAAACTTGGCCAAACAATGAAAATTGAAAAAGTTGCAAAATTTTTTTACCATTAGCAATTTTGTACCGTTCAGTACATAGGTCAAACTTGAACGCCAGGAACAAAAACATCTTTATTTCTCCGCCCACAGAAGTTCTTGACATCCAAGAATGCATTAAATGCTCCGTACATTTAATCAAATTAGCAAATGTTTATTGAGATTTTAATAATAATTCAAAAGTTCTTTATTACTGGAGTAGGAAACTTTGACTGCATGCGTTCAAGATCCTTGAAGGATAACAAAAAAATTTACGAATAAAGACAAGTTACAAAAAGAAATAGCTTTTAAGGATGATACACGTTTTACTGGACGGTTTGGTTGTACGACCGATGGGTGTACAAGATCCGTCTGTGAGATTCTCTGCACGCACCAAGATCCAAAGATTAGCATCCATTTTATCATCCATCCGGATCCGCTGCGACCCGCAGCGCAGAACCCCGGCCAAAAAGAGATGCGTTCTGATTCTATTTCTGGCACATGACTTTTGGACAAATTATCAATGGTAACTTTGTTAATAAATCTAACGTCAAACTATTAGTTTTTCCTATTAAATTAGTACTTTGCATATTAGTCCCTGTGAATTTAATGTTATGCTTCATGTAGCATTTCAATATTTTTATTGTTCAAATTAGCAAGCTTGAAAGTCTAATTTTTCTTCTTCTTCTATTAGGAGAAATTTCTTGTATTGACTGCACCTTTGTATAGACCGTTACTGAAAAAATGATTGATAAATGAGACCAGATAAAAAGAGACAGAGAGACACCTTAAGAATTAGCCTATTTCCGGGCTTGAAATTTATAAAAATAAATTTTGTTTTCCAGTTAGCAAGTCAGTTTAAGGGTGAGCAGAGTTCGGTTATAACCGAAATAACCGACCAAAAACTGAAATCCGAGCCCGAACCGAACCGAACCGCTCTAGTTCGGTTCGGTTTCGGTTTTGTGTTTCAAAAACCGAACTCGACCGAACCGAACCGAATCTCTTACCCTATAATCACCCCACCTAAATTCAATTTAGTGACCCCACCTAAATTCAATTTAGTGAATCATATAGTTCATAACAAAAACTGGTGAAAACTTATCTCATTACTTCTAGCAATACCATCTTTTTTATATTGAATATGTGAAAGTTATGTTAAGTACACCATCACAATTAAGAATAATATTTATATTAATATAGTTCTTTTTTTTTCATTCTTACCATTAAAAGTTAGTAATAATTATGTGAATTTTGATATAAGAGCCCAAATATAGCGTAAAAGTTTTAGAATATGAAAATTTTAATTCACATTAAGGTTAAGGTCTTTTTCTTATTTTTAATTTGGGTATTGAATATTTGATATTAGAATATTAAAGGATGATAACATAATGGTGATTAAAAAATGTAAGAAATGATGGAAAAATATTGGCCTAACCGAAAAAACCAAAAAACCGAACCGAACTAAGTCGGTTCGGTTTGGTTCGGTTACTAAGTCTAATCGGTTCGGTTCGGTTTTGTAAAAATTAGCAAAAACCGAACCGAACTGACCGATGCTCACCCCTAAGTCAGTTAGCAGTAAAACCATCTAATGGGGACTTTCTTGAAAAATAAAACTAGAATAAATTAGCAAAATAATGGGCGGTCTCTTTTGGAAAAAATTAAAGATAAAAAATGTAAAACTGAAAAAGGAAAGGGAGGGAAAAGATTATAGAGCTTGACCCTGCGGAGCAGCAGAGTCCTCTTCCGGTCCCGCACGCGTCGTTCCGCGTATTTTCCCTCTTACATTTAACAATTATTATTAATTAGCTTGAAAACCCAAGCCCAAATTCAAGGCCACGGTCGAGGTTGAGGTCGAGGTCTTCCCCCCCTTCGCTTCGCCCATGGCCTCATCGTCGTCGTCTTCCTCCTCATCATCTTCCTTAGGGTTAAGGTTAGGGTTTTTATCGTCGTCAATTTGATAAAAATCCAATCTTTCCTTCCATCTCTCTTTCTCTATACCATGTTCCTCCATTCTGCTGGTTATTATTATTATTATGCCTTGGTGGAAGAGCACTAATTCTCCTTCGTCGTCGTCCTCCTCCTCCGTCGGCTCTCCTTCCACCCCTCGCCGGAATCGTAAGGATTTCGTCTCCCTATTCAGCCGCAGGGCCGGCGGCAGCGACCGGCTCGGGTTGACCCAGCCCAAGTTGACCCGCCAGCGTAAACTCCGCCACCTCAGAGCCATCGACGTCGCCGATGGCTTCAGCCCCCGGCCTGCCACCGCAAGCTCCACCCCCGTCTCCAGATCCCCCAGCAATCTCGACATGACGGCCGCCCCCTCGCGGTCTGCGTCGTCCCCGATGCCGCTCCCGCTTCCGGGGAATTCGCCGCAGTCGCCCAGTCGGAGGGAGATAGGCTTCGCGCCGGGGGGATGCCGGCTGCCTTCTCCCAGTGAGAGGACAGGAGGAGGTGGGGAGGAGGGGAGCGGGGCTCCTGCGGATTGGTCGCCGTCCTCCGATGCAATAGCAAGGTAATAGGGTGTCAAAAAGTTCACTTTTTTGCCGATTATTTTGAATTTGGGACAAGAGTTTATTTTCTTCTCAAATTAAGTGATTTACATTCTGCTCTTTGTTGAATGTTACCGAATTCAGTAAGAAACTCGTGTAGCTTTTTAGATGTTATTGGAAAATGCTATCATTTAGACACCTTTTCCTCATTTTTTTTTTTTTTTACGTGGCAATCAATTCTATCCTTCAATAGAACTTTATCAACAAAAGTAGGGGCTTGTGCATGTATGGCTTTCTTGGGGTGATGTCAGAAACCTGTGGCTCTTTAACTATTGTTGGTAAATGCTGCAGATTGTGAATAATTGGGCAATAATTGATGATTCTGCTGATTTATATACTTTGCTTTAACGTTTATATCATGACAAATGCCAAAAGCTTCAATCTTCAAGAGAAGTTGTTGATATATAATTAGAAGCTTTCTCTTGTAAGGATTATAGGACTTGGCACGCTACTCACATTCCATGGTGGTCAGATGAACATGTGAGCTGTTTATCTGCCCACTTAAGGTATCTAGAAACTTGTCTGTGCTGCCCGTTATTTAATTAGCTTAGGGATCTAGGCAGTGACCTTGATGAAGTTTACATGATTTGACATTAATATATTGCAGGAAAGTTTATCTGACTATTGTTAGCACTAGCATCAATTAAGTGATAATCATATTCAAATTTTCTCCTATGTTAGTGTTGGAATTTATTGGTTGTGTATAAGTTGACCTTATTGGAAAGGCTGTAACAGAAGTCTTCATCCATAAAAACAGCCACTAGTATTAAAGAGTTTGCATAAGACATAAAGAAAAGTATTGGATGAGCAACATCTAGCTCAAAGTGTACGAGGCATGTTGTTTTTGCATATTTTTCGCTGATACTTAGCTGTTATAAAGCCTACAGTGTTCCGGTTGGCTATTTTAGTGCAATGGTGAGCTATCATCTATGTTGAATTTTAAATGTTTTCTGTTGCCCTTTTATTTTTTTCCTTTATTTGTTTTCCTTCTTAAGGTTAATTCGGAGTTTGGGTTTGACTTTCTTGATAAGTTGAATAGAAGTTTCTGTGTGGATGTCAACAGAAGTTTTGATGATAGGTTGATAGCAGCTTAGTCTCAATTTAAGGCTTTTTTGTTTTTGCTTGCTGCAAACGGAATCCATCTTTTATCAAGAACTATAAGCATTCAAGCGATAAAAAACTTAGGATTTGTTAATGATGATTCTTGAACTCCTGAAATCATATGGTTCACAACCTATTTTATGTTTGTTAGACCATGTTGCAGAACAATTTTTAGATCGATACAATAATTACATACCCATGTAACCAATATGTTCAATTTGCCTTGTCATTTACTCAGTTTGTTTGATGTGTAACTATTTTGCTGGAGGGCATTTGTATATAATTAATTGAAGAAATCATGAAAGTTAACTTATTCTACTGCAGTAGGTTAACCTATCAGGCTGCTCGCAGAAGTACAGAGTATGTTGTTGGCGCATCATCGGGTAAATCAATGTTTATTCATTATAAGAAGGCTCTCCAAGATCCAAATTCTGTTGAAATGGAAAACTTTAGGCTGAGCATACCTGCTAAAAGTGCTCCACCCAGTGGATTTTCAAGTCCAGCACTTAGTCCTCGAAGGATGAGCAATGTAGATTATGTTCCTTCTAACAATTTCCCTCAAGGAGGCCAGGTTTGGTCAGCTTTGGATAGCGCTTCTACGGCAGGGCTGTCTTCCCAAACTTCACCAGAGAAATTTAGTCCTGACTGCTCATCATTATATAGTCCCTCTTCGAAAAGTCCTGTTGCAAGATCACGAAATCCAAGTGGACCTCCATCGCCACTACATCATAAGATGTACACTGAGAACTTAACTTCATGGCATGACAATAATGGCAATGCAAACGTCCACCCTCTGCCTCTCCCACCGGGACCTGCAGTTCAATCGCCATCGGGTTTTGCTCATCCTAATACAGAAAAACCTGAGCCATCTTCATGGCAAAAGCAAAAACTCATTGGAAGTGGTACTTTTGGAAATGTGTATGAGGCAAGAAACAGGTAATTGATTTCCTTTTAAATGATTGACTGATTTGTTTACCCCTGTTAATTTCAACACAAATGTATGCTATCTTTCAATAGACATACTGGAGCTTTATGTGCAATGAAAGAAGTAAATATAATTCCTGATGATCCAAAGTCTGCTGAGAGCTTAAAACAGTTGGAACAGGTTCGTTCTTCTTCTCTCTCTCACTTTTTTGTTGGAGTTTAGTTCTTTTCTTTCTTTGTATTTTCCCTTTAACTTTCATGAAAATGAAGAAGCTTATATAAATATGCCAGATGACTAAGAAGGTTATATCCATGGTTTCAAATATTGGCCAATTTTGATATACCAGTAATATCGTCTCTGGTTTTGAGGTACTTGATACAATATTAACTATGGTTCAAAGTTGCGGTCTCGGCCGCCGACTCGGTGGGCATTGAGACGGATCGGTCGCGGCGTCTTGGATCGGTCTTGGGTGATCGTGCAAAATGCTACACAGGAAGCTCAAAATTTTTTGAAAAATTCACGATAAATCTTAAAAAAATATAGACATCAATATTCATGTATCACATGCTCAAAACAAGTTTGTTTTGAGGGGTAATTCGAAAAATATGATTTGGGAAGTAAATTTAAGAAATATGGTGATTTGTGGGTAAATTTAGAAATATGGAAGATTTGAGGGGTAAATATGAGAACAACGAAAAAAGAAAAAAAGAAAAAAGAAAAGAAAAGAGACAGAGAGAGACCAATATCTCTGGCACTCTCTCCCTCCTGTCGATATTTCTATCTGTCCTTCTCTCCCTCACCGGATCTCTCTCTCCTCTCTCGCTCTCCCTCTCTCCCTCCCTCACTCTCTTCCTCACCATCTCCTTCTCCCTCCCTCTCTCTCTCTCTCCCACTTTGTCCCGATCTCTCTCAGTCTGAGAGAGATCGAGACCATGATTCAAAGTCGCCGTCTCAGCCGCCAACTCGGCTGACACCGTTCTACATCAGTCGCGACCCTGACTCGGGCGAGACACGTGAAGCGTTACATAGAGGGCTAAAAAATTCAGAAAAAATTACGATAAATCTTAAAAAATAATAAGCATCAAAATTAACGTATAACATGTCCAAAACATATCACCTAGCACACTAAACATGAAGATAATGCATAAATACATGCGTTGCGATATTAAAATGTCAAAATAAATGTATAATTTAGTAAATTATATTAAATTAATTAAATTTAAATTAACTACTCTTTTCACAAAAGTAAAGATTAGTTCAATCTTTCTAGTAAAAATTTAAATTATGCGAAATTAATTATATGAAATTTTAGTTTGACTCGGGGCTGACTCGGCTAACTCGACCTTGACTCGAGGCCGACTCGGATGACTCGACTCCGAATCAAGCAAAATAATGCAATAGGTTGACTCGTGGACGTCTCGGAATAGTCGGGGAAGACTGTTCCGGTTCCGACTTGGCCGAGTCGGAACCAAAACTGTCAAGTTTTTGAACCATGATCGGGATAAAGAGGGAGAGAGGGAGAGACAGAAGAGAGAGGGAGGGAGAGAGGGGAGATTGGGGGAGAGGGGGAGAGACAGAGGAGAGAGAGGGGAGAGGAGAGATTTAGAAAGATCAGACCGTGGCTTACCAGGCGACGGTGAACGACTGCGGGCGGGCAGGTGAGCCCTAATTTTAGATTAGGTAAGAGTTTTTTTTTCTTTTTTCCTTTTTCAACCTGACTCGGCCTCGACTTGGCCGAGTCGTATCGGGACTCGGCCCCGAATCAGTCTATTTCCTTCACAAAGATCGACTCGCGTCTTGTTCTCGGATCGGCGGTGACTGTTCCTGAGACGACTTGGCCGAGACTTTGAACCCTGATATTAACCCTTTAATATCGGCCAATACCGGGGCAGATATTGCCGATATTGATGACCGAAATTGATAATATTGATACTAAAAGCCACTAGCCTACACTAATATTGAGATTTTAAACCATATTTATATCCAAGAGAAACAAAGTTGATTTTTTTTTTTTGGTATTATGTGTTGTTTGCTAAGCCACAACTCAAATGGCATTGCAAGAGAAGTTGCTTGCATTGCAAAGCTATTTGTTTTGTTGCAACTGGGATTTACCTGCAAGTGCAACCTCTCTTGAAGCAATAGTAGTTTCGCGAACTAGCTTTCCGCTATTTATTTCAGCAATAATAGTTGTAGTTGCAGCATAAATATTCCTTCACATCTTAGTTTGAAATTCCCTCCAAAAATACAAATTTTACACTTTATAATAACCGTTTATCAGCATTTAGACATGTGGTGCATGTGATTTGACCACACTTACAACAAAGCTGCACATGTGATTTATGGTCATTTTGGCCACATTGCAGTTGCTGCAATTGGCCTTTTTTGGAAGTGAAGATGCAATTACATTAGACATTAGACAGTTGTAGTGGACGAACAGCTGCAACCGGTCTCCTTTGCACCAAATTTGCTAGTTTACTCTCAGTCATGTTGCAATTCAAGCAACATTCCATTTTCTGATGCACTACAATATATGTTGCTGTATTTACGAATTTGATGATTAGTTAGCTGCTGATGCATGGAACAATTCAAATTGAAGTTGCCCAAAATATGACAAGGGAAATGTTAAAAGCAATTGTGTTGTGGTTGCTCGTGTTGTAGCCAATGCGATGTAGCACTAGCAATAGCGATCCAAAGCTTTTTGCTGCTTGAGTTGCACTAACCAAACATCTTATTGCTGGTCAAACAGCTGGATATGCTTTGATTTATTTACAAGAACTCATGCAGCACCTGCTTGAATTGTGGCTTAGCAAACTGACTTTTTAATGTAAATTAAAGAAATTAGGTTACTTTGAGGGTTTAAGAGATGGAAAGCATAACTTGAGATTCTTTGACATTCTAATAATATATTTCACTTGTGCTGTTTCACAAACTGTATCTAAACTTGTATAAAAATCTATAGTGGTGTCTCATTGTGTGATGTGATAATTGATCACATTTTCATTTTTCATATACACATTATTTGACCAATGATTATCTGTCCCTTTCTTTGAACCATTTAGTTGCTACCATTTTATGTTGACTCGTGGAGTTCTACAATCATGTATTCATACATGTAGTTGGTATTGGACCCATTATTATGTTTTAATTTTGAAGCAAATGTTTCCTTTGCATTCTCTTAGTGATTTATTGTTGTCTAATTTTTCTCATTTGCCTTATTTCTCTATCAGGAAATAAAAGTCCTTAGTCAGTTAAAGCATCCAAATATCGTGCAGTATTATGGGAGTGAAATGGTGAGCAGTCATGCGTATCGTATGTGAAAGCTTTGATTTTGCAGACTACATGCAAATTGCGTAAATGCAGTTATTTTATGTATGCAGACTGAGGATCGATTTTACATATTCCTAGAGTATGTTTACCCTGGCTCAATCAATAAATATGTTCGCGATCATTGTGGAGCTATGACAGAGTCAGTGGTTCGTAATTTTACTAAGCATATCCTCAGGGGGCTGGCTTATTTGCATGGCTCAAAGAATATCCACAGGTTCTCACTAAAACTACATTTTGAGTCAAGTTCATCTTTTCACTTAGACAATACATGAAAAGATAATGTTTAAGAAATCCTGTTGTTAAGTTGGTAGAATCTTGTTGGAATTATTTATAGCATGGAGTTGTGGCTCCTTGTTGCCTGAGCTTAAACTGCACCAGCGGCTGACCTTTAATCCCTATGATAAACCCCGCTCTTGCCTATAGCTTTGCGCTAAACATGCTATGATCTATCAGAAGTTGCATTTTTCATCATTTCTTGGCCTTTCATGAACACGAGTCATTGGCTCGAGGTGCTGCAATGAAGTGAAGATAGCTGCTGCAATGAAGTGAAGAATGTTTTGAATGTTTTTTTTTTTGTGTGCACCTCTTCTATGGTTGAATATTTGAATACCCGCAGAACTGTTATCTTGAACTGTTCATCAATGTCAGAACCGTTTCAAGGATGGAATGCAGCTCCAATTCAATAATACTCCAGAATAATAGATTAAACCTTTATTTGCGCCCTTTAGAAGATGTAGAATTCCAGGCTGAGGACAACCCAGGGGCCTCCATAAATCCTCTAGGCCAAGAAAAGTCTGGACAAATTGAAGATTGGTGCGTTCAGTAAATTCCTATTTTCTTTCACCTTTGACACAAAATATGAGAAAGAGGTAGTTTCAGGATATCTTGAGAGTTATTGAAGTTTGTGTTGTTAAAATATGAATGCGAGGAAAATTGATGCATATGGAACATGCTTTAGAGTGTGTCTTAGAGTGTTTAGTGATAATTGGTACATGCACAAAGAAACCTAAGGGGTAAGGTGGGCTAAGATTACAGAGCTACCTTTTTTATTTCTATGATTATGTAATGTGGCCTTTAGTAGAGTGAAGAGGCCAGTTTTAAGATAACGCAGTAGTCAAGTTTCGGGAGTTTCACGGTTCACTTGGATTTTCATGTACATATGAATTCTTCCTATTATTTTACTTGAGGAACGATGCCATCTCAACCTCTTGTACTTGAAAATTCCTTCTCAATCACAATATCTTGCAATAGCTCTCTAACACCCTCTATTTCCCAGATGCTACTAATCCGGATTATCACCCCCACCCCCAAAACATCGAATTGCGTGTAACAACCTCCCTTCTTTTCTTTCCCAACTTTCTTTGACCCTTCCTCTCTTCATCTTCTCTTCTTTGATTAATCTCTTATTCTCTCCCTCTTTCAACGCTTTTAGTCCTCCACCCACTCCCATTCCTAGCCATCTCTCATTATTTCCAACTTTAAAATCAATCTGATTATCAACATTAAATACAGCCTCAAAATAAACCATAACTGATTGCCTGAAACCTACCTTACTCTCCCTAAAATTACTTTTAAATTTGCGGTAAAAAACATTTTTTTAATTTCCTTCATGAACTTTTCTTTACTAATTGCAGCAATGAGATTTCTTCATTTACAACTTTTTCTTATTTATTATTATATTGTTATTGTATTTTGGTTATTAGTGAGTGTAGGTTTAAGGATATTACACTTTGTGATTTATTTTGAGGATGTCATTTTACCAATTTTACTTTGATATTTGTTGGGTGATTTTCCCTCGGCGTATTTCTTGTGGACACAAAAAATCAACAAATAAAATAAATATGACTTTCCATAACTATTGAGGTTATCAAAATACTTTATATATGGGACAAATTGTTTTGTGCTATTGAACTATGTTTCCTTCTGCTGTTAACATCTCAAGTTCTATAGCTTTTACCTTTGATATTTTATTCAGTTATTATTTTAAACATTTAGTATTTATAAATGTTATTATTATATTTTCAATTTCCCCCTTATTCCTTTTTAGTGGTTTGATGGATTTATTTGCTTTTCTAAAAATGTTATCCATAATATTATATGTTTTTAAATATTTTGTATGATATTAAAATTTATCATCTCACAATATTGATATTTAATAATTTTAATATTTTTAACATGTAAATTATACTATATTTTCTAGTGTTATTAGTACTAGATTGTAGTCATGTGCAAAGGCAACTTATAACATGATTGGGCCTTCTTGGATTAGACGAAGATAACGCTGACTTTAGGGTGAACTTTCAGAAACTGCACGTGTGGTGTGAGTTAACAATAACAGGTAAGTGTGTATAACTAAGGACTTTGATAAGGGCATTTTCGAAAAAGTATATTATTTTTATTTTTATTAACATTGTATAAAGGGTCCAACTTGAAACTTTTCAAAGAGTATATGTATAGTTTATGTGTACAGTGTGTTGTACGGATAAAGGAGACATACTACATTTGATATCTAGCGGATAATTGGACGCCTGGATACTTGATGGATACTTGTTGGATACTCGTATCACATCTTAAAATTTGGTTTATGTGAGATATCAAAGGTGAAATAAGAGATGTATCTGGGACTTAAAAAGTTAAATTTCTATTGCATGAATGCCAAAATACTTGATGGATACTTGTTGCATGCTCCTATCACATGTCCAAAAATTTATAGTGTATGTGAGAGATACTAAAGATGTATAAGAGATGTATCCAAAACTTAGAAGTTGAGAAAAATTTAATGCATGAATGTCGATTATTCCATTATTGTAGATGCATTTATACAGCATATCAACTTTTTAAGAAGAATTATTTATTAGTTTGGTCGCTATTTACTTTAAAAACTTCTATTATTACACTAGTTATTGTGTTTTCTTTAACCATTGTACCCTTAGAAATTTCACAGAAATAATTTTATTTGTCGTATCCAC
Source organism: Agave tequilana (assembly GCA_038442645.1). NCBI lineage: Eukaryota > Viridiplantae > Streptophyta > Magnoliopsida > Asparagales > Asparagaceae > Agave > Agave tequilana. The sequence goes on along the minus strand of JAVJIF010024823.1, from coordinate 13,162 downwards.
CATTTATCAATATCCTAAATTTTCAGGATTTGCCATAACCCATGTACCTGTATTTCATCCATGACACGTAGCCATATCCACAACCGTGCCGGTGCAACTTAGGGCTTATAGTTGTCTGGCAAGACACCTTCCTTTTAGGTAGCAATTTGATAATATGATGAAACTTTTATTCTTTATCTATGTAAAGGTCTGCCCATGAGATGAACATGAGACAATACAATTGCAGCCTCAAAGAGGCTTTCATTATAATGGCGGAGATGCAAGTATGAACTTGTCAAATGACAATAAAGAAACTGTAGTTAGCTAAATAATAAAAAGAAACTTCCATATCAGCGTGCATTGTATTTTACTATCAAATCACAATCTTAGGAATTTCCAAAACCATCATGATTCTGTTAGAATTAGAATCACAAGTACTTTGATTATAAAATCCAATCCAGGTGGAGTTTTGAAAATGCTTGTGACTGAGCGCTCCTTGGTGAATACACAGGCATAGGCAATGGTTGGATAGACAAGAACCGTCACAAACCTATAGAAAACATTTGACAAAAGAAAGTTCCTCCGTGAGTTTGAAAATCTTGTTCATTAGGTGAAATGTGTAGTTCTTTAAACCTATTGCAAAATGATGCATAAAAGGGGATCGATGGATATCTGAAGCTGAGAGGCATTTATCAAATCTGTCTGGTGCTATTTTTGTTTAAATATGCATCTTTACAGCCATGGTTTCAAATATTGTCGATTCTGAAATATATCGGTAATATCATATCGGGTTTTTAAATCTGTTTTAAATATCAGCCGAGTCGGCTGAGATATCGTCCGATATCTCCTTTTTTGCTTGCTGCCGATACGATATGGGGAAATCGTTTGCCATATCGTTTGCAGCAAAAAATGGCCGATATTTGAAATATCGACTGATAAATAGCCTGATATTGGCCGATAAATCGTCCGATATATCGCCTGATATAAAATAACTTATTTATTACACGACTACGTGCAAATGTACATTATTTTTTTACTATCTTTGCAAGCATAATACATCATTTTTATTAGGTAGATGATATCCATGACTTTAAACCAACTTTTAGTTATCAATACTTTATTATATATAGTGTTTGATATGAATGCCCGATATGCGCGCGTATCCCCGATATCTCCCCCTGATATCCGATATCCGATATGAAAAACCCCATCCGATGCGATCCCAATATCCGATATTTAGAACCTTAGTTTTTAGGTACCTGGTATGATGTTGACCCTATGATCTTGGATGATATCAATCCGATATTGCCGATCTGACCGATATAGATACTAAAAACCAATTGCTGATACCAGCACTGATATCGAGATTTCAGACCATGTTTACAATGTTGAATAGCTACTGGATAAGAAAGAACTTCTATCTTTTGATTTTCAAGGCATTGATCTTTCACGCTATGGACAGAGGTTGTTCCATTAGTGACTGTCATAAGCATAAAAGAGGGTTTCTCGCAGTCTTTCTCTGCTCCATTTCAAACACCAGAACGCCATGTTGCATCTATTTGGTGAAATGCCAACTTAGACATATTCGTGCAAATATAGGCAATTTGATAGGTATCAACAAACACCTAGGATCTTTCTTTTATGTCAGCGGACAACTGCATGGTTATTTAACAGTAAACAAACGGTACTCATGTCTCAACGACGTAAGCTACAAATGTATTTGATCTTTATTTTGATGGAGATCTATGTGTGCTGTTACTTTCCTATGATCTGGTTGTTTTTTTTTTTTAAGGGCGTCCTATATATTCATAAGATAAGGAGACCTCATGTCTGCAAGAATGGAGCTTCGGGGGATCTACGCTAGATTTCCTTGCATGCTGATCTAATTGATTTACAAGTTTACTATGTTGATTTTTGTTATATGCTGTTAAATTATTATGACTAGTTGTAGTGATACAGCGTATCATTCCCTTAGGTTATTCTGCTCTCCATGTTCACCTGAAAACTATTTAGTTACATGAAATATCTTCGTTTTACGTATTCTGCAAGAATCATAAGCAGGACATGTTTTATACGCAAATGCAATTCTTATCCTTCCTCTTCATTTGGTACTTAGAAGGTTAGCTCAATATCCCAAATTATATTTGTTCTGGCAGGGATATTAAAGGAGCAAATTTACTTGTTGATATTAATGGTGTTGTGAAGCTTGCCGACTTTGGGATGGCAAAACATGTGAGTCTGACTCTTTTATATAAATAAATTCCAGCTATGCTTTCAGCTTGAACTACTTTTTTGGTTATTTTTCTATTGTCACTTCATTGTTACTCAAGCATCATATTGTTGATATCATTTACTCATATGTTACATATTCTGTTTATTTAGAGTCTGCCCAGTTGGTTGCTGTATATTTTTTGTGATTGATACAAGTTATGAATATCTAAGCATAGGATATGTAACTGATGCAAGTTACTATTCTTAATGGATTGTCAGCTAGCCCCATGAAATTTGCAAGGAATAGAGTATTGGCATGATTCACATAGTATTTGCATCTTTGTATCTATCCATCTATACACTGATAAAAAAAGTCAGTACTTTTGACTAGTGTTCTAAAACAAGGTTTATGCGGCTGCATAAACATATGTGGCTTCTGCCTGCATGGGCATCGCATGCGCGTATGCGACAGCATATATGGGTCTAGATAGTTGCATATGCAGGTTTATGTGGTTCTTTGGGGTTTATGCACTCCAAAACTAACGAGTGTTTGTAGTGAATTATTTAAAATGTTAGTAATTACTTTATGTTCTGATGATGATTGATGATGAATATATGATTATGTTGTTGCTTTGCTTGCTAACGCTGTGCACTAGATGAATGATATTTGATGAATGATGAATTATTAAATAATAATTACACGATTATTGCTTTCTTTGTTAAGTTGTCTAGTAATTGAGGATTCTACTTATATAAACTTTTTTTAAAAAAGTCTAGTAATTTAAGTTTGATTGATTTAGTGACCTGATTTTTTTCTTTATCCTAATTGCATGTAATTTCGCTTATTTTTATGTAGTAGAGTCTGCAATTCCTAATACGATTATATGTACATGTGTATATGTATAGAAAGAGATAAATCCTTGTAACTTTTTTTTTTTTATTAACTAGTCTTGTTCATGTTAGTTTGTGGTTTTGCCATTATATTGATTGATTAATGTTGTCTATGAATTTTTATTATTTACTTATTTAATTGATACAAATCTTATATTGTTTATATTCACAATTTAATATGTTTGTTTATGTTTAGAAAATTTTATAAAGCTTATAAAAAAAATTTCTGCTTTTTTTTCACAAAATTTTGAGCATTTTCAACATTTAGAAAATATATATGTACATGTGCATAAGTATATGTGTGTAATTATATATTAAAACTTCATTTTCGCAGAAATTTGCTTAATCCATTTAACTGTGCATAGACTAATTATGTGCTATGCCTTACTGGACCGCACACATCATAAAACTGTATGTTAGAACAATACTTTTGACTAGTAAGTTGCCAACACATTTATTAATTTAAAGTAAATCATACTAGCAGTAGAATTTTGTAAACAATAACAACGGATGCGTGATTCTGATGTTCCGATCTATAGGCCTTTCAGAAACAATCCTTAATAAGGGGCCTTTATGGTCAATGAACCTTTTATGGTTTCCAATTGTTTTTGCATGCTTTGAAATGGTTTCTTCTATCTGCTGTGGAAGATCCTTGAAATTATGAGTTATTCAACTGGCTCTTCGTCTAAGGAAGAGTTCCTACTTACGGTATTTTCTTATCAGCTCGAACATATCCGATGTAGGTTCATATTGATTATGTTTTCTTCTTTATCAATCGCCCTGGAGAATACTGAAAATTGACTGCATTCCCAGGGAGTTCTCTCTGTAGAATTGCTGTTGACCTATTTACGTTATGGTTAAACAGTTACGGACTATTCATGCTATTTTATAAGGCATACAAGGTCGGCCTACTAATTTATATTGAGGCAGAGGCAGAAGTTGGGAGTTAATATTGAAAAACCAAAATCTTGGGTGGGGCGGCATGAGGTCTTATACTATGTACAAATTTGGCTTTGTTTATTTCTCTTTTCACCGATGCTGGTAAATTAGTTAATAATGTTTATTGCAATTGGAGAAATATAATTCTCTTTCCTACAACTATTGAATTAATGTGAAGTTCTATTTCAGTTGAACGGAGCAGCGGGAGCTCTTTCATTGAAGGGAACTCCGTATTGGATGGCCCCTGAGGTAATACTTTATATCACAACATCAATTGCTTTTATCATTATGAGTATTGCATATTTAATGATTTTTCTTGTTTTTTTTTTCCTATTGGAAACTGGGTGGTAATTTTAGCAAGAGCTTCTTCTATGTACTTAATATCTCGGTTCTCTACTTTCTACTTTTCTTTACGAGAGGATGAACAGCTGAGGGGAATCACTTTTAGTTGCTTTCTATTGTAGTCTTTTTATTAATTTTTATTGTAGGTTTTAATTGTTTAGTCTCACATTGCTTGCAATGGAGAATTTTGCTTTCTAGTAACCTATTTAAAAAGGCTCAACTCAATGAATAAGATAGACAATGAATGAATTAAAACTTTTTCAGTTTAAATTTCTTGAGCTTTTGAGTTCTTGATATTGGGGTGTGAAGCCCGTGGTGTAAGGGTGTGAAGCTCGCGCAAGGGGTGCGAAGCCCAAATTATCCAATTTCCCTATTTTCTTATCTCTAAATCCTAATTTCTCTTTTCTATTTTCTTGTCAAAACCCTAGTTCCCATTTTTAGTTTGAAGGTGATTGCGATCCTCCCGTTTTACATCAACAGTTGTCAGCTATAGAGTTTTAGACACACTTGGATTCTACTACAAGAGATCCCCCATGTTTGATGAGCCTGAGAAGGCTTTTAGACAACAAGAAATAATGCAATATGTAACATAATATCACATATTGTATGTTTGATGAAAGGTTCTCCGGCTTCTAGATGCCGACATGCAATCAAACTAAGATGCCCAACAGCATAAGACTAAAGATTGTGAAAGTAAAAAAAAAGTTTGTTCGCTACTCTACCCAAATATCTACTACATATTCACTTTTCTATTTGATCAAATATGATCCCGTAAACTGTAGAAATAATTTTTATTTATATTTCATTTGTATGCCACAAAACATTTAAAACTTAAGGTTTTGATGTGGCATAGCAATGGAATTTTCTTATTTCAACACATAATTCAATTTTTCATGAAAAAATGCTGATCCAGTTTGGCAAAGAGACAGCAAACTAAAAAACACAAGGAGTTTGAGTAGTTTCTGCGCGTTACAGTGACGTGTCACTTTGTGATCACTAGAACGATTCAAGAAGGCAATAAGTTATTTTTGACTTAAACATTCAACAATGTTTCAAATATTAGTGGATTCTGATATATCAGCAATCTTGCATTGGTTTTGAGTACCCGAGATGATATCGGTCCTATAATATTAGTTGATACTGTTGATTTTGACGGTCGAGATTGCTGATATTTACGACGTAGATTGCTAATTATAGTGGTCAAAATTTAACCCTCACAGGATCATGACATGTATCCTAGCAAATAAGAGCCACAGTCACTCCAGAGCCATTCAGAAGCCGCTCCTCTCCCTGAAGATGCTTCCATTCCGAAAGCTCCAATGCTCTTAGCCATCTCGTAGATCCCTCTATTTCGGAGACTTCAGCTCCGCACAAGGCAACTTCGGCAGCAGATCATCCCCGATCTTCACCTTCAATCACACCACGGCAACAGATCATCCCTGATCTTCACCTTCAGTTACGCAGTCTGATCTTCCTTCACGTTCATAACGTGAAACGCCCTCCAGCCCGGGCAGTTATGGACAGTGTTCTAAAAATCAGTTTCATTATTCGTGCGGTATTAATCAGATTGATCGGGGATTAATCGTTTTTGAAAATTTTAATATATTTAATTATATTTATACACAACTACATATGAATATATACAGTTAATTATTGAAATTATCTAAATCTTATACAAGATAATATCCAGATGTGAAGTTATAAACCATGATATGATAAACAAGACAATATGAATCAATAGTAAAAAAGAAAGGAGTAAAAGAACTTATCTCTTCACATTAGTAATCTAAGATTTCAAATTTTGTAACATAAATATAAATTAAAGAATTTACTTGCAAAATAAGATAAATAAAAAAATTAGTCAATTTATTAATCAAAATAATGAGCTTTAAAGAATGATGGAGAAAGATTGCTAAGTAAGTTAATTTGAAAAATAATCAAAAACAATAAAATATAAGTATAACTTTATGCAAAATATACAATAATAAAATATGATAATTCATCTACTATTTAATAAATAATAGTTCATTTACTATTTAATAAAAGATCATTATCAAATCATCAACATTACAACATAAACTACTTAACGATCCAATACACACAAAATGATAAGTTCTTCAAATAAAAAACATATGAAATACCTAAATGATTAATCGGGAATTAATCGGATTAATCCCCGATTAATCGAATTAATCGTGCATTGATCGGATTAACCGTGCACTGATCGGAGATTAATCGGAGATTAATCGTTTTGGACCCGATTAATCGCTCGAGCGCATAATCAGAGCGATTAATGTAATATTAAGTGGGCTGCCACTGAATAGGATTAATTGGCCGATTAATCCGATTTTTAGAACAATGGTTATGGACAAAGGCGGAATTTTCTGCATGCAATCCCAATAATCAAGCGTCAATTATCGTGGTCGTTACAACAAACTAACACGTGCAGATCATGCAGTTACGATGATCACACTTGTAACATCCGTCCCCATGCACACAGATCAGATCAAGTATAAATAGATCTTCTCCTCCAGTAAGAAGGGGGATTCTTTTTTCTTTTACAAGAAAAGCCCAGCACTAAGGCTCAAGTATACAATCTTTGTAAATCCTATAATCAATGGATTATAGTGGATGCTTCTCCTCCCTGTGGTTTTTTTCCCAATTTGGGTTTCCACATAAAAAGTTTTGTGGCTTCCCTTTTTGTGTTGTGCATCATTTTTATTCACACACCCTCCACTTCCCTACTCTTGCTTGTGGTAAGGATCGACCGTCCGATCGCTCACGGCGGAAAATCTCCACCACACTAATATTGACAATACTGAAACTATAAACCATCCGCCGATTCTAATGCCAAGATTTTAAACTTTGCGTTCAAGAATCAATACAACATCTACTTTCTTTTCTAGGTGAAAGGAAGCTTACAGTATAAACGAGAAATTTTACTATTCAAATTTATGCCCAACTAATATGGTACCAGCAAATGTTATCCAATCCAATTTGAAATAAGACTTATCTAATCAGCCTTCTAATTCAAGTAGACCAAACCCTAACCAACCCTCATTGATATCCAATGAAGACATGCCCTAACCAACCCCCACTTTTATCCAAATAAAAGAAGTTCTTCAGTCTAGGATCTGGCAATTCTGATTCTTTATGACAATAGCTCATATCCACTTGTTATTGGGCCTATAATTGCAATTAAGAATGATACATGGCTGGCATACAATGATGGACCCACCAATAGGGCTGCAGATTTAAACCCTTACCAGTTGGCCTTCTGGGCTCGAGTTATCTACACTCTTCATTATGGATGTTAGGTCAAAAGTAGAATTCCCATCTGCCATGTCATTTGATTCAGCTCTTTGACTTGTCTCTACCTTAGATGTGAACGCAAATGCAAGTAGCGAAAGTCATTGTTCCTCTTCCTCTAGACTTCTGTGTATTCAAGGTTAATTGGGCAGGCTTTTCCTTGGTTGCATGAGTTAAAACTGCATAGCCTAAAAGGATTGATCTGTTTTGCTGCCAACTACTATGAAGATTTTAAGGCAGGACCTCATTTGTTGTTGCTTTGTTCGAGAATCTGGTGCCAACATTGGTTGCCTGGCAGTTGGTTGTAATTTTTCCTCAATTCTTTCTGGAGTTTTTTTGACTTCATCATGCTTGATACCTAATGGAAAATGGCTTGGGTAACGATGAAAATCTCTCCATAGCTTAGTTCTTCCACAACTTGAAATGCCTGAAGTTGTCAAAGTGGTGGTTATGATCTGACCTCCCGCTTTTTGTCGCATTAACATGCACACACAATAACTAAAATAACTAAAGCATATACAAGGGCAGGGCTCAACAATAAAAGTCTTCCAAGGCATCTCTATGTTCATCGTCATATCTCACATGTATGTCAACTTTACAGGTCCTTAAAAGTTATGAGAGTGGAAATTTCACAAAGGAGGAAATTATTAATAGTGTCAAGTTATTCACATGTCAGTCCTGTCCAAATCAGGAGTCCTTCTATGGTTATATCTCTCATCATCTTCCATACTCATTACTAAAACTGATATTCATGAACTTTGGACGAAGTAGAAGTTCATTCAGCAAAATTTACCGAGTTTTTCATTTTTCTGCATCTTCTCTTAGAGCCTGTTTGGTTTGAAGTTTAAAAAACCATTGTTTACACCTAGTTTTCATTTTCTGCATCTTCTCTTAGAGCCTGTTTGGGTTTGAAGTTTTAAAAAACCATTGTTTACACCTAGTTTTTCATTTTTCTGCATCTTCTCTTAGGGCCATTTGGGTTTGAAGTTTTTTGAACCAAAGTTTATTTTAAATTGTAGTTATAGGTTTGCAAACTGTAGTTTGCATATCTTTAGTTTCAGTTTTCTAGACTGCAGTTCACTAATTTTATATACTGTTTGGATACAAAATGGAGTTTTCTCAGACTCTACTTTTTCTCTTTCATGTTTGGAGTTAAGAAAAATTTTTTTCTTCTAAATTTAGTTAAGCTTAACTTTTGGAGATAGCCAACTGCAGTTAAGTAAACTATGAATGACAACCAAACATACCTCATGTTGGTTTTCTGTTGTTAAGCGAGTTAAGTGTAGAAAACTACAGTTAAGAAGACTTAACTCTAGCCAAACAGGCCCTTAGTATAAGCAACTGTAATGCTTTCCTCTGAACTATCTATCCACTCTCATGGATTAGGAAAAGATATCTATCTGTTCTCATGGCTTTTTTCTTATATCTATCCACTCTCATGGATTAGGAAAAGATATCTATCTGTTCTCATGGCTTTTTCTTATAATAATAATGATGGTTCTTTTTTCCCCTTTTTTTGGGGGTTAGGGGGTTGTTGTTGGGTTTTTTTTTTTTGTTTTTGTTTTTTTTTTTTTTTTTTTGGTGGGGGTGGGTGGGTGGGGGGGGGGGAGCTAGGATCTAGGTTTGTGATTATTCCTTTTAACATTGGTTAACAGTGAGGTCTTTTGGGATTGTTGGAAACTAGAATTCCACTCGAATTCACGAATGAGAAAACTTGTGTCATGAATAACTATCTTGCAATAGAATCTAACAGTACTTTATTTTTCTCAATTATGAAGAGAAATATATCTCTGAAGTGGAAAATTAAGTACAGTAGTTTTCCTTGTTCTGACTTTAACGTTCTTAGCTATCCTCTTAATTCTTGTAGTAACCTTTTCTTAAATACAGGTCGTCCAAGCTACTATGAATAAAGACATTGGTTATGATTATGCTGTTGATATTTGGAGTTTGGGCTGTACAATTATGAAATGTTCACTGGGAAACATCCTTGGATTGGACTTGAAGGGGTAATAAATATTCACAGTTCTTCTTGTGCTATTTTACAAATCTCAACTTTCCACTGAAACTTTCAGTTGCTGCATATTGTATAAGCTTACATATTCTTTGGAAACTGTGACATTTAGACGAGCATGCTATTATAAATTATTATTCATGACATAGTTGTAGTCTTCATGCTTAGATTTGCTCATTACATATTATTATAACTAAATTGAGGTCAATGCTTAATATGAAATTTTGGGAAGGCTGTGTTGTAGTGATAAAATCATTTTGATATAGATCAGCATATTTTGTTTTTTTGATTTTTTTTAATATTTGTTGAAATATCTGTAATGGTGACCTTTCAGAGATTGTCAATTTGTTGGTTTAGCCTTTTGCTTCTCTAACATCATCTAGAGTCCGTCTTCACGTCACCTTGGAGGCAATATCTAGCTGCATGAGTTTTGAACTGCATAATCTAAGAAGCCCTTAAATACCAACTAGTTTATATGTGATTTGGCTGACATTATCTTGTCAAGTTCCTAGCTGAAACTTGGCCACCAATTCGGATGTATGTTTCATGATGGATGAGAGCTGCTTGTAACATGTGCTCAAACTTCTTGGATGATGCCTTGATCTTTCCCTAACCCATGCAGATGAATGACGTTTATTTTAGTTTTGGTTGAGTTATTTAAAAGTTTGAACCCCCCTTCTTAAAACATGTTCTCTTATATTTGGACAAAAAATAGCTGATATTGTGAGTGTGTCCTTGTAATGAACAAATGCTTCACACAGGTCATATTATTACTTCATGAGCTAGCCTTTGTATAGGTTATTCCTTTTTCCAATTAGCTAGGAGGAGAGAGAGAATTTTCTGTTTGTTGTGCTTTCTGAGTTCTTTAAGCCTTCAACTAACTTGAATTTTCTAATGACATTAGTTTAGGTTTTGTTTGCATGTTTCAGTCTCATTATTAGTAATTATTAATTGGTGGGAAGCCGGGGGGGGGGGGGGGGGGTTATTTTCTTTATTACGATCAAAATCTTTTGATAGACTTTATCTGTTGTCGAGGTTAGATCTGATAATTTTTTCTAGATGTTTCTGATTTGCTATAAGTCAATTTTGACCATATGTATTGTATTGAAAAGTAATCAGAACCACACTTCTTTTTCGAAGTCATTCAGAAATATCCATGATCCTTATAGAGCTGGATGATAATAGAACATTTATTGCTGAACCCATATATTGGACAAAGGCATAGCTAAATCTCTGCCATCAATGTTCGCATCTAAAAGTATTTAGTCCTAAATGAAAATGTAAATAAAATGGACATCAGTATATGCCCGTCCCTTATCTGTTTATGAGAGTATTAAATGCATGGTTCACAGTCGCGGTATCGGCCGCCGATTCGGCGAGCACTCAGACGGATCAGTCTCGGCGACTCGGATCGGTGTCGGGCGAGACACGCAAAACGCTACATAGAAAGCTCAAAAAATTCTGAAAAAATTACGACAAATCTTAAAAAAATGTAGACATCCACGTTCATGTATCACATGTCCAAAATATATCACCTAGTACACTAAACATAAAGCATAAATACACGCATCGTCGGTAGAAACATATCAAAATACATGCACAATATAGTAAATTGCACAAACTACATTCATAAATGCATGCTAATGTACTTATTTCTATATTGAATTGTGATGAGGCACAAAATCATCATCATAATCATCTCTGCGGTAAGTAGATAAACCGATACTAGTGTTCGTAGATCTCTCAAGTTGTGGTCTGTAGTCATGGACATATGTCACACCATAACGTTGGCCTGATTTCAAATTCAACATTTGCATATGACATTCACGACTATAAGTTCCTCCATCGGTATATTGTTGCCCTCATTATTGTCATCATCACCATCGCCGCCATCACCACTATCAGTGTCATCATTATCATCACCATCTTCACCATCATCACTACTAGAACTGGATAAAATCCTCACATCTTTACCACCACCATCATCATCTGCTTATCTTATACCTCGGAGGGGGAGAGATCGGAAACAGGAAGAGAGAGGGAGGGGGAGGGGAAAGAGATAGAGAGAGACGGGAGATGGAAAGGGATAGAAAGAGAGTGGGTGAGAGAGGGGGGAGAGAAACAGAGGGAGGGGGAGAGAGACAGAGAGGGGGGAACATCACCTGGGGTTGGGGAGGAGCGACCGGCGGCGATCGGGCGGCTGCGAAGTTCAGAACTGAGCGGCGACGATCGGGCAGTGGCAGCGATCTCCAGATCTGAGCGAGAGGTAAATTTTTTTCTTTTCTTTTTTTACTTTATACCCGTTCGTCACGGGTGAATATACGTTTCGAGCCGACTCGGCTGAGTCACGACTGATTCGGCAGTGAATCGGCCGAGTCAACCGGGTCAACTCCGATTCTTGGCCGAGTTAGTCTCCTCTGAGTTGAGTCGATCGACTCGTGACATGGACTCGTCTCGGAGCGGGCCGAGACGGATACGACTCGGCCGACTCACTCGGCCGAGTCTATGAACTGTGATTGAATGTGAATTGGGACATGGATCTTGTTCGGATATAAATATCTGTACACTATTTTGCAAATAAAAAGTTGTCAATTGTAAAATACAAACACTAGTACATGTGTGTAATAACTGCTTTTAAATATCATATTACGATAAAGAAATAATTTTAGGGATGTATAACCGAACTGTTTGCTTATCATAGAGGGTAAGCATGCTTCCTTGATGGTTCATATCGTGGAGGCAGTCGGAATGTTGATTTTGAGTTTTGACGTTATTCTTCTTTAAATGGCATGTATACATGCATAGGCATGCATGCATCTGCACATGCACACAAACACGTCTTTATGTGTATGGATTCATGGAGAGAGGGACTAACTGACACATTGAGATCGAGTCCAAGAAAATGGACCCACCAATATACAGAGTCGGATCCAAATCAATTAGGATATGAAAACTGTAACAGTACATTGATGAAACCAACCACGATAGGGATGGATATTGCGTATCTCTTTGCAACCCCAGTCCTGTTTGGACGATCTTCAGGTACAAAAGAAGAGGATTTGCAAATTAAGCAATTCATGTTGTTTTCAGAGTACAATTTGTGCCTTTAAACATATGACTACCTTTATGACAGTCACGTTTTAGCATGTGCAGGTAGAAAACAATCCTTTTGAATCGTCCATTGTCTTACTACTTTTGAAGTTGGGCTGATCTATGCTGAGCCAAATTTAGGAAAATCACCACGATACAAGGTATGAGGAAAGCCATGAAGCAACTAGAAGAAAACAAGGCCAAAAGTCCTACAAGTTTCTAGGTTTTGAGAAGCTGGCAAAAGCAATAAAATAAAGAAAGTAGCATAAATGAAGCAACATCTAGAAAGTAGAATATGGAAAACTATAGTGAATTCACCTAATAGAGGAAGCTAATATTTTGCTACCTTCTTGAAATAAGTAGAGAGTCTTGATGCTATCTTCCTGAGGC